>WAAD01018721.1:23179-35742 GCA_013389945.1 Fregata magnificens | reverse complement strand
TGGATTTACCCCCGTTCACCACCCCTCTCTCGGCTGGGCCATCCAGCCAGTTTTTTACCCAGCAAAGAGTATGCCCATCCAAGCCATGAGCTGCCAACTTCTCCAGGAGAATGCCATGGGAGACTGTGTCAAAGGTCTTGCTAAAGTCCAGGTAGACAACATCCAGCCTTGCCCTCATCTACTAGGCGGGTCACCCAGTCATAGGGGGACATCAGGTTGGTCAGGCAGGACCTGCCTTTCATGAAGCCATGCTGGCTGGGCCTGATCCCCAGGTTGTCCTGCACCTGCCCGGTAAGCACACTCAAGATGAGCCGCTCCATGATCTTCCCCGGCACCGAGGTCAGGCTGATTGGCCTGTAGTTCCCCGTAGTTTGTGGATAGATGTCCATTTTTAAGACATTCCCTCCCAGCAGGTTAGTTGTCATCCCCCTGTTGGAGGCTACTATCCCACAGCTCTGCTGGTTGACAGGGCTGTGCGAGTTTTCCTTAATCTGTGCATTGCCCTGCTTCAGGAGGAATCACCTATGTTAGCTGAAGCAACTGAAATGGATGAGCAGCTGCCTTTTGCTTGAAGCAAGTTGGAAAGTGCAGAGACATTCAATGGCATTTCAATGAGGGTGGAAAACTCTTGCAGAACGGCAGTGATGACCAGCCAAATAGTACCTGTCACAATTTAATTTGTTCACAGCCCTTACGGATGAAGACAGTTTGGAATGAAATGGCTGGGTTTACCCAAAGCAAGTATTAGAGTTTCCATAAAAATTCTTTCATTAACAGATTTTTTAAGGGTAGTCTGCATGATGTGGGCAGTGATGAGCAACTGTGGGTAATAACGCCCTCAGTCAGCACAGCCAGATCTGTCTTTGTCTTGGGCTTCATATAATCTCAAGTACATATGCTTCTCGGTCTCTGACAATGGTAATAAAAGCATACGTGACCATGTAATTAACTGTGAAAAATATTCTATTTAGACGATTTAGACTATTTGCAAGTAAAATTATTCCAGTAATCGAACTCAGTATATTTGGGGTCTTCAACTCATGTATGAGAACAAGATTTTCAGGTATTTTGGGAAATGTACTTAAATTTCTAGTTCTATTTTTCTTCTCATTTTGCATGTGAATTTAAGCCTGGAATAAGGCAAGGTAGCTCTGTAATTCAACGTATTTATATTCAGTGTGTGGTAAGAATCCAGCAACCAAACTATCAGCAGGTTTTAATGACACTACGCTTGGATTCAGTATTTTGCACTTTTAATAGAGGTTAGTGGAACAAAAGATAGCCTCATTTTTAATTTATGTGAGTTCTTGTTCCAGGTGGGAACATAACCCTTGGACTGCATGTTCAGTTTCCTGTGGAGGTGGTATTCAGAGGAGAAGTTTTGTGTGTGTAGAGGAGACCATTCATGGAGAGATACTGCAAGTGGAAGAATGGAAATGCATGTATGCCCCTAAGCCCAAAGTCATTCAAACCTGCAATCTGTTTGATTGTCCTAAATGGGTGGCAATGGAATGGTCTCAAGTAAGTTGAAAAGTAATTTGGATGTCTATTCTTGTTTTCTAAAGAAAGCCTCTGGTCTTGTGTTACCATGTATTTGTGAGCACAGGGCTAATAGAAAAATATAGCCCTGCAAGAAAATTTGTAGTACTTACTAGGAGAAGTTTGTGCTAGGTAACTTGGCCTGATAATCAAAATGTTAACATGTCTGTGTGGAGAAAAATGCATATAGAATTATTTATGCCTGTTGAATTCCTGCTTTACACGGAGGAGAAATTAGAGCCAGAGGTCAGGCCCCTTTGCAATCAGGTCATTTGTCTCTCAGTTCTTGATAAATGTAATATTTCACTGCATATAATAGCTGGAGGCATGTCTGTCTGGGGGCTGACATGTCTGCAAGGGTGATTTTCCAGCTCTCTTACCTTTCATTATAGTAACAAGAACATAAAGCCAACTTATCTTGGCTGTAGTTATCTGATACAGTCAGATAGCTCAACACTTCTATAATTCCTTAGTTCATCCAAATGACATCACTGACATATAGTGAAGAAACTGTTCTTGCAGCACGTCTGACCCAGCTTTAACTGAAAATGACCACTGTGAGAGTACATATTCTCAGTACATAGCCACCTCTGTTTCAGACTGTTGCCGATCAGATAAGCTTTACAGAACCCCGAGAAATCACTGGCGTTCCCAAAACTTAGACGCTTTTTCCAGCATCAACCTTTCCTTTATTCACCTAGCAAAGCAGAGACAAATTCATACGTCTCTGATACCTGATTGATTGTGGAAAAACTTTAGTGAACACATCATCAGTACTTCGAACTTGCTTTTTAACAGTATTTGTAAATACAATAAAAAAGAAACAGTGCGAGATGGTTGCATTGTCTCCTGCAGTGCACGGTGACCTGTGGCCGAGGCTTGCGTTACCGAGTAGTGCTGTGTATCGACCACCGTGGGCAGCATGTCGGTGGCTGTAATCCACAACTTAAACTACACATAAAAGAAGAGTGCATCGTGCCAATACCGTGTTACAAGCCAAAAGGTAACTGGAATTTTGTCTGGGTCTGTTATTGGTTTACATTTTTGTTAAGAGAATTAAAAGCCCCTGGTAACCTTTTTCAGAAATGCCAGAAGCTGGAATTTACTAGGACTTATTTCAGTCTTGGCAGAAACAAGCATTTTAATTATTGGTGCTAGGAAAAGTGCCCTGCTGATATTTTTTGCTGATAAAGTGGCCAGACTGTCATGAGGTGAACATGCTAACTAAATCTATACAGCCTGGTCAAACTGGGAAAACCAGAATTAATAAGTTCAACATGTGGAGGAGGAGTTGTTCAATAATACTTGAAATGGGAATGATACTCCATATGTGTTCATTTGCATCTTATTAAATGTGTCAACATTCTCAGTGGGCCTCATCAGTTCATTAAGTTATAATCAAACTGCTTTCCTTCTCTCTCCTCCATTTCTGCATATTTAAAAGGTCTGTAACAATGATGTCAATTGACAGGTATTCTCTAAAAGAGTATTTGAGGCTTAGAACAGTAGCTGGGAAGGTGAAAAGAAAAAACAGAGATGAGAGGGGAAACTAGTACATCTTGTCCCTTGCTCATTTCTGTCCCTTTGGGCCCAGAAAAATGGGTGCTACTCCCATTCTTTCAGTTTTTATTTGAAAGGCTGTATTTCAGACCCTCACAACTCGCCATAAAGATTTACATAGAAAAGTGAAAGCTCTCTGTAGACAACCCTACGTTTCTCTTCAGGATGTTTTCAAACTCTAGAGAATTCTTCAAGCAGAAAACTATTCAGGGTTAAAGCATGGAGTAGAAACTAGCACTGAAATTTTAAGAACCTTCTTCTGGGGTTTTGCTTAAGTTTGGAGGCACAGATCCTCAATTGGCTTACAGTACTCCGAGAAGAACTGTCACAGGAGTGTAGGATGTATAGACAGATAAAGAAGCTAGTCTTGTTTTTTAAACTAATTTCCAATTTTGGGAAAGCTGGCTAACTCAGCAAAAAAACCCCCATTTTCTCTGAAAATTTTGTAATTAAGCCAGTCTATCTGGAGAGCAATGTGCATTTGCTATGCTCTGGCTTCTTTTTCAGCTATAAACTCAAGTTATGACAATAATCCATTACACTGAGTTATAAGCTACAATCTACTTGAAACTGCCTGCATTTGGGGAAGATGTGGCAAGGAAGTAGAAGATTAAACAGGAATAGAAATTGGATTACTGGTACCCTCTCAGTAAAAAGTGGTGTCAGAATGGAGCTCAAACATCACGAAGACATTTTCTAGTAATTATGTTTTATTATTCAGGATATCTTTATTCAAAAGCATTAGATCTATAGGCAATGTAAAGTGTGAACTGCTAAGCTGAATAATGCTAACATCTACATGTTGCTTTGATTTTGGAGGAATTACTGAATTTTTTTTTTTTCTATACCAGAAAAAAATCCTGTGGAAGCAAAATTGCCGTGGTTTAAACAGGCGCACGAAATGGAAGAGACCAGAACAGTCTCAGAAGAGCCAACGTGAGTACATTGTCTTTTACAGTGAAGAAACATTTCCGGCATATTTTGCAGATCATCTGGAATGACTGTTGCTATGCAGTTTGCTTTGACAGTTGGCCCTCCCTGGGAGATGAGTTGTGTTGTGAGCTGTTCCTAATTTTACATCTCGATAGCTTTGCTTCTGGAGCTCCTGTTCTGGATGACACAGAGCTACTCTATTATAGTGTCCCTATATCATTCAAGCAATGCAAAGGGATCTTAATTTAGCCTAATTAAGCCCTAATTAATGCATGTGGAAGCATTTCAGCAGATGTAAATGAAATAAATTCAGTTTTATCCCAGTCATTGCTGTTACCTCAAGAATGTAGTGGTTGTATTAAAAATTAAGAGGTACTTTGTAGGGTTGCCAGGATTTGCCTGGGGGGGTAAGACCAATGCATAAAGTAAGTGAGAAAAATCTGCTGATTGCTGAGGTTAGCTGAATCTATGGGGATAAGTTGTGATATTTTACACGTGCGTGTGTGTGAAATAACATCTGGATTTTGTGAGTCCCCTTAAAAACTGATGGGGGTAAGCCTTGCAATATTTAAGTCCTGGGGATGAAAGCATAACTTAAATCCAGCTGCACTTGTTCCTGTCCCTTGTATGTTAGGGCATCTACACAATTGCTTATATCCCCTGTGTACATTTCATGCATGTGTGTACCTAATATATTGAATGTATAGTATATAACTTTCTAGAAAGTAGTAACTTTCTATAAGGTTTTCATGAGAGATTTTGAACAGTATTCTGTTGTCCTTAGCCAAATTCTGCACTCATTTGTAGTAATGTTAGTTTAAAATAATTTAGATGAGCTTGCTGAAGTTATTTTGGATTTATATTGCTCTGAGAGTGGAGTGTGCCCCATAACTTCTTATTTTTCTCCCTCCATCTAGCTATTCCTGATTTTTGGCACACATGCACTAACAGGTGTGATCATGAGTAATAAAATCTTTACACCTGCACTGACTCACAGAAGAAACCTCTTGCCAAACAGGTGTTTGCATAGTTAGGGAGACTGTACTTTAAACTTTTCACTGCTCTAGCCTCGCAAGTCAAGTGTCAACCTACTGTGAGCGGTTGTTTCGCTCTTCAAATTGGTGGCCCCAAATTCAGGCAGGGTAGTAGCAAAGATATAGGAACAAAGTGTGATTGTCAAAGGGGGTGATGCAGTCAAATGTGCCTGTTGAATGTCAGCATATCAGAATGAA
This sequence comes from Fregata magnificens, assembly GCA_013389945.1. Classification (NCBI taxonomy): domain Eukaryota; kingdom Metazoa; phylum Chordata; class Aves; order Suliformes; family Fregatidae; genus Fregata; species Fregata magnificens. Next base: position 30,478 of record WAAD01018721.1, on the reverse strand, counting down.
GGTGCATGAGGCCACCTCTAAAGAGGATTCAGCATGAAGCTATAAAGAAAATGATCTTTAGCATTAGAAAATCATGCTGTGGCAACTGTGAGCTAATGTAGTCTCTAGGTTTTCAGGATTCTTCAGCAGCAGTCTGACAGAACAATCAGGGAGGACTGGCAGGAACAGAGCATGCTAGTTCAGAGTATATTTAGAATATAATAGAGCTGAGCCGGAAACTTTGTAATGGGTTCCCTCGTACCTTGTCCTTACAAAGAAAGCAGTTATTCATGCCTTCCTAGACATGACTGATGTATTCCACTGCAGCCTCACAGTGTGAATGTAGCCATGTGTTTGAGTTCTCAGTGCATGTCCTGTCACAGCTGTGTAGTTTTGCACTTTCCTGGATTTTTTTTTCTTCTTTACTTACTCTGGAGACCAAGATTTTCTTTGTCTTTCATTCATGACCCTAATCCTGTCCTGAGGCTCTTTCCTTCACATTTTCCAGAAGCATCTTCACCTAAGTCTGAAAGGTTTCTCCAGGCACTTCTTGCAGATGGCTCTTCTCTGCCATCCTTCTCTTTACGGAGGTGTTGCTGAGGTGCTGTGCTTTCCTAGTCTGGGTACTCTGGGCTCTCCTGGGACCCAGCTGTAATGCTGCAGCTAGATTCCCCTTTAGTTTCTTTTTACCTGTCTTCTGCTGCCACCTGCCACTTTATTCTCCTAAGGAAGCTGGCAGGTAAGGAGAAATGAGAAATAACTGATCCCTGACTTCATCCCTTTTTTGCAGATTGCCTGTTGGTCATGTGGACAGTGGTTTGCAAAGAGAGCGATTTCTCACTAGGTGCTTTAAATCTCGTGCCCTAACTGGTCCCGTCTTGTAGCTAGAGTGAGATTTTGGGGCCAGGGTTTAGGATTTTAAAAGAAATTGTAACAATAGGTTGTTACTTCTGCCAGAGTAAATTATGACAAGATTTCCCTCTGGTTTGGATCTGTTTAACTTTGTTTTCTGTAATTTACACATGGCAGAGTGCTAACTTGTAGCCCACCTCTGCCTAGCAGGAGGCTTATGATTTCCTTGGTAAAATGCCATCGCTTTTAATTTTAGTTATTCTCTTGTCATCCAAACTTAAACCACAATATGAAGTCTCAACTTCTAGTCCATCCTTTTATTACAACTGTCTTTCTATGCTTTTGTGTGATATTTTGGTTGATAATGAATAAGAGAATAAATGCAGCTGTGTTTTAGAACCCACAAATGATGGATATGCCAAAAGTAGCTTGTGGAAGATAAATACTTCTGCCGCTGTGGTCTACCACGGCTGGTGTCCTGAATTTACATAGAGGGGGAATGTTCAAAGCTTCTTTTTTTATTATTAGCAAAATAAAAAATGACTGCCCTTAAAGTGAGGCCAAGAAAAATGTAGGTCTGACCTTTTTAGTTTTTAGTTGTGGAATGTGGTGACAGTTGATACCAATCATTATTTTAAACGTTCTTCCCTCGAGCCTTCTTAGTTACAGTGGGATTCGCAGAGAAGATCCAGCAAGGTTTTTGCATCCTTTTTATTAATCGTAAGTTAAAGAAATAGACACCTCAACTGCCTTTCCCTGTCATGGCTTAGGACAAAACTAAAATGCATTCAAAAGCTGATATATTTTTTTCAGCAACCTGAGCTAAAAACTAATCACTAGGTTTGTGGAGTTGCACTTGCAGAATGTGAGATGCGGCCTCTCTCATAAGGGTTGCTGCGCATTGCGTTTGAGTCATTTTCACAGAAATGTCCCCATCGTGCCTTTGGTGATGGAGATTTACACATTTTTCACAGCTGTTTCTCTGAAAATGGGCTGGTGATTTTGTTTAACACATTACACTCGAGGCTGATAAAACCTGGCAGTGCAACTCTGCTTAGAGCAGGCCAGGGTGGTGCTTCAGGGAGGATTAGGGTGCCAGCGTCATGGAAGTTCTGCCCCAGTAAGCAGCCAATGTTTTAGATGCTTCTGCAAACTTTTATCCAGGCCCCTTGGCGCAGTAGGGTTGGACTGGAAATATCACAAGAGCGGCCTTTTTTTCAGGATTTAGGCATTTCCTGTCTTAACTGAAAGCAAGAACTACAGGCACGAGGAAAATAAAAAATATTAAGAGACATCATGTTTTCCAAGTCTTTAGAAAGCTGCAGAAGGCTGTGCTGAGTTAAGTTTTCAGTTCAGATTTGATTTGGTTGGGTTGGGCTGTTCTGTCCCAGTTTTAGCATCAGTAGTTTAGGTCACTGCTTCATTTTCCAGGTCATCCTACACTGACTTTTTTGGAGTGTGCCAGGTGAATGCACATTTTCATTAGTGTTAGACTGATAACACTGCAGCATGGACATACTCTCCAGTGCATCTGTAGTGTATACATCATTTATAGCTGTGCAGATGAGTATAGGAGCATTTGATTTCTGCATTGCACTGGGAAGAATGGCTGTACAAAAAGACTGATTGTGAAAAGTTGTGCCTGCTCAGTTTTGCATTTTTCCATTCTTTTCTTTTTTTTTTTTTTTTTTTTTTTTAATCAGAAGAGGAGTCTCATCTATAAACTTAGTTAAAGATCTCAGAAAACTTTCAGAGTTACCACCATCCTATCCCTTCCATTATAAATTCCTGATGATCTGCAAGGCATCAGAATACAAGTGCTTTGATGCTTTTTAATCCTGACCTGAGATCACTCTGAGTGTATGCCCATCAAAGAGTGAATTTGCTTCAGGGAAGTATTGTGTCCAAAGCATTGCCACCTGTGTGCTGTGAATGCCACTGAGTAAAAAATATATCACTTCTGAGGTTGATGGAGTTTGCCTTAATGATCTGTCACAGGCTTTGGTTGTGCATATGTTAAAATAAATAAATAAATAAATAAACCATCTGCCTGAACTCAAAATTCAGATACAATGCCAACCTCTGGAGCTCTGTCACTGTCCCGTCAGTTCCTTGCTCTAATTTTGTATTAGCAGTCTCCATTGGCTTCTGTTGAAGGTACTTGAGGTGTGACTTTAGCATGGTCATCCTTTGAAAAGTTCTATAATTTAGGATTTTAATAGCTAAATAGTCATGTGACTAGTTAACAAATGCCAAGGTAGAATAAAAAGTATTTTGGGTGGTTTTTTTATCTTGCACTAAGCTGAAAAATACCAGACACTAATATTCAACAGGAAAACCTCAACAATAATATAGGCTTGCTATAAGTCAAAGAAAAAATTCTTAGAATTTTCAGAGTTTCTTTATAAATCAATTGGTTGCTGAATGAAAGGATTGCTGTGGTTCAAAATTTCCTTTCGTTTATACGGGATTTCAAAAGAACGCACCATACATTATTTTTGGAATGTTTTAATGCACTCAACTAACAGTATACAAAACTAACACTTATTTCTGGTATGCTGCTGTCATTCTTTTACCAAAAAAAGTTATTTGCTTTCAGACTGTAAACTGTTAGGTGTGGTCAGAACACCAGCCAACTCTTTTCAACTATAAATGTCCATCAATTTTATTTTTCCAATTAAGTACATAACTACAAATGGACTTATACGTTTTTTTACACAGAAGGAGAGGAAAGTCATAACTTTGTTAAGCCTATGCACAATGGCCTTAGTCCAATAAAGCACTTAAACACAAGTTTAACTCTGAACACTTTAAAGTCCTATTGACTTCAAAGGACTGCTAATATGCTTAAAGTTAGGCACACGCTTAAGCGTTTTGTTCGACAAGGGTGATTTTGCCATGGCTACCCTAGGTAGTTTGCGTGGCTGTCTTTGAAAAGACTGTGAGATCTGATGTTTCAGGGTTAAGCTGATTTTATCTGCTGGGGTAAGAGAAAGCCTTCCTTTGCAGCTTTTCCCACAGATGTTCAGTTAGAATTTGTTATCAAAAGCATCTGGACGTTGGAGCCCTGCCAGCTGTGCCATTGGACTCGATGGGCTGTTGCATTGCACCAGTATGGCATTTACTCAGATTTTATTATTGTAGGATACAACCGTCCACCATTTTGATAATACTCTTCCAATAAAAATCAGTCTGGTCACCTACTTCAAAGGGAGTCAGACCTGTGAAGTGATGAGCACTTGCAGTTTTCCATGGCTTCAGGAGGAGCTGGGGATACCGCGCCTTTTACTGACGTCTGTCAAGGACCAGTGAGCTCAAACTAAAATTTTGAGGCTCTGTTCAAGGAAACTTTGAAGTGACAGGCTTTGACATCTTTGTTTATCTTCATAGTAGAGTTGTAAAGGTATTTCATCAACATCTCCTTAAAGAATAACCAGTTACCTTGTAACCTTCATTGGAAATGGGAATAGTCTTTTCCACAGGAGATAGTCTGTCTTGGGGTCTATCCCAAGCACAGCTTTAGTGACTACCCCAAGGACTGAGTTAGAGTATCCTTATGGGTTACCCACCCATCTGTTCTCCTTTCTTCTGTTTGATTCTTCCTCTGTATATACTGGCAAGAAGTTATTGGCTCAAGAAGATAAACTGTCCACAATCAACTGCACTGTGTTGACATTTTTCTATGCTTACTGTGTCTGCAGAGTGTAAATACTCATTTTTGTCTTACACAACTGTTCTTGTATTTGTAAGGGCAGTTTTCCTGTAGTAAAGAGAAAGATAATTCTTAATCAAAGATAAGGAGAAAATCTTTGAATCCTAATTTGGGTTTTTCCTTCCAAATATGCATTTAGCATTGGTCAAATATATCCTTCTATATCTCCCATTTGTGTTTTGGTCATCAGTTTTGATCATCAGATGCATTTGGACATATAATAAAGAGCAACTGCAACCTTTTGACAAAATGTCCTATGAAACTCTGTATTTGATTTCTTATAAATTGTACCCTAGAGCCACTCAAGATGACTTTATTAATGAAATTCAGCCCCTTGGCTCTAGTGCCATGTTGAAAATTACTATTGGATATTAATGTGACCCTCGAAGTCAGAGAATATTACAGACTAAAACCTCCTTTCATTCAGTAAATTCATGATCTGTAAAATGAGATTTTACTATAGTTCATCAGGAGCATAAATGCTTTCTAATAAAAATGATGGATTATAAACTGGGCCGGTTAGACTTCTTTATTGAAGGTGAGAGGCTTCTTACACGAATAAATCTGAACAGCAGCCTGCGGTGGTGTGCATTGGAGATAGCTAGATTTGAAAAGTGCTTTTCTTCAGTCTGGTTGCTGATTATTAGTATGACATAAGGTGATGGCCTTTCTCAGATTTAAGCAGACTGCAAATATACTTTTGGCATATGCCTAAGTCTGTGTACCTGGGGAGCTATTTTATATTGTATAGTTATGTCTTCATGGAGTTTCTTCTTTTTTTCCACTGATGGAGTTTGAGAAAAGGTTTAGGTGACGTCCTTTCTCCTCAAAAAAGGATACAGCTTTCCCTGTTCCTCATGACTCTTTCTCCTTTCTCCTCTTTTCCTACATCTTTTCTTCTGCGAATTTTGAGAAATGGTCTGAGATGGGAGGCAAGTGAAAGACTTAAGACACTCAATTTTGCATTCTATTTAAGTGTCAAGAAGTGTTGTGTGTTGTCTGCTTTGTGTATAAACATACATTTATGTGTTTTAGCTATGTTTTAACTGTGCACACACAGACACAATTATATGTAATAAAATGACAGTGTTTTTACTGTGCTGTGATTATTTGCAGATTTATTCCTGAACCCTGGTCTCCATGCAGTGCCACGTGTGGCAATGGCATACAAGTGCGAGATGTGAAGTGCCGAATTCTTCTCGCGTTTACTCAGACTGAGGTTGAACTGCCTGAGGAGGAATGTGAAGATGTGAAGCCACCAACAGAACGAGTCTGTCACCAGGCATCCTGTGACAGTGATCCTGTCCCCTACACACCAGAATTTTCACATGCTGAAGATGGCAGTGTGATTTACGACTGGGAATACATTGGTTTTACTCCTTGTTCAGCCACATGTCTTGGAGGTACCTTTATTTATTTAATTATTTATACTGAGTAGTAAGAATTTGGCATTGTTTGACATTGTTGGGTCTTCTGTTAGTGTTGCCCTAAATTAGCTATGTTGATCTGTAGGAAAACATGCAGCTTCAAGTTTTAACCTATTTCTAAGTTATCCATAGATTATTTCAAACTACTTTGTTTCCTTTATATCTTGTGTTCAAACACCAACTTTATTTGGTTAAGTAAGGTGCAAGAAGTTGCTGATATAACAACTTGCTTTAGCCTTGCTGCTGCAGGAGTCTCAGCTGCCAGGGAGTTGGTGGTACCAGCACGTTTAATGCATCAGTGATGGGCGTATTTAGATGACCATTCTTTTCCTAGGAACTGAAAGTGTATAGTTTCAGAGTTTAAATTCGCATGTTAATTATTCCTTATCTTCCAAAATGCTGCCATTTTCTGCAGTACAGTAGGGATACAAAGTTGTAATTAGGGAGACTTGCTTTCAGTCTGACCGGCATGAAGATCAAATGGGAGTTTATTTAGGTCTTGGTACAGTATATCACTCTATAGGAACTCTGTGCCATACATCTGTCTGCAAGTAGTTAGGCACATTCCTTTTTGGATGTAATCGAATCTCCCTGTCGTCCTAAGTACATGTTACTAGACAAGGTTGCTGGTGTTGCTACTACATACTGTACTTTGGGACTGAACACAAGTGAGTTATGAAGTGTTAAGAGGAGGCAGTGGAATTGTGAACACACCTATATATGACAGGACTGACGACATCAGTGGGAAGTGAAGACAGTTGTACCCATAGAAGAAATAAAAAACGTAGAAAAGGGGAGAACAGAAACAATTGGAAGCAGAGAGCCAGTCTAGAGCTCACAGAAAGCATCCGCCTTTGTACTATTCACCAGTTCAAACCTTGAAGACAGAAGCTGGGAGGGATGCCCTAGAATGCTCTTCGGCAGGATGGTAAGTGACTGATAAGTGCCTCCTTTATCATTTACTGCTGCTGTTTACTGTCGGGGTTGATCCATAAGAATAGCAGCACATGATCACAAAAGCTAATGCGTCCCATTCCCTCCACTACCTTCAGTGGACGTTTTGACTGGCAAGGTAGAAGAGGCCAAAGTTCAAGTATATAAGCATAAAAGTGACACGGTAGTGACAGCTATTGTGACTGTCTCTGTTTCTTCATTTTAATGAGGGAATTGTTTTTAGAAATAAGGAAATTGTACTCCAAAGCAGAAAGAAGGCTTTCACTACTACTAAATCTGTAGTTCTCTTTCATATCTCAACTGATTTTTGTAATGTATAATCATTCCATTGCCGTCTTAAGTCCACTTTGCTGCTGCTTTTTAGCTAATATCTTT
>WAAD01018721.1:5723-21895 GCA_013389945.1 Fregata magnificens | reverse complement strand
ACGTAAAAATGCATCTGGAAACATTGTTTTTGAGGTATTAGAATTCTAGAGATAGAGCGATCTGCAAGGCATTATCAGACATCATCTTTACTTTCCAGTTCATCATATTCAGCAGGTTCTAGAGCATTAGTAACACGAGTCTTTGGTTGTTTTGTGAGCTTTCTGCACCAAATCTGCGTGGCTTGTCATGCAGCATATTGGGTGCCATAAAACTTACTGCTTTTGAGTACTGCTACGTGGTATTATGCCTGTTAGCATAATTAATACTGCTTTCATCAACCTTTCCATGAGCACAAATAAAAGTTGTCCAGGTTAATTGAGGTAGCTGTGACCTTTAACATCCATAGGAAACTGTAACCATCCTGAAAGCTAAAGATCTATTGTGTCTTCAGTGACTGAAGAAATCCCAAACTGAAAATAAGCCAACTGTGTGCACGGGGATCTCAGGATTTGCCCTCATTTTCCCAGAATGTTTTATGGGTTTTTGGGTTTTTTTTTTCAATCTGAAGAACTTTGGCCCTGATGTGAGAGCCCCCAACATACGTATAAATTTAATTTTCGTAATATTGTCAGTGAGAAGTAATAGTTGTCATCAGAATAAAGGGTACGCCTGAGAAGAATTATTTTTTTTTAATCTGTAGTATTTCTTTAGTGTTGTCAATCATTTAACTACTCTACAATGTTTCAAAGGGATGTTTTCCATTTAAAAAAATAACTGAACATTTTCTGGGTCCCTGTTTAAAAATATCTTTAATTGCAAGAGGCAGATTTTGGTATTTCAGTGTAATTATTATTATTTATATTCCATATGCGTCAAAAATTATGATTCAGGCCCCCCAAAGTCATTACATTGGCTTAAAAATAACAAGATTAAACAATAAATACATATGCACTTTCTGTTGTTTCCTCTATAGTCTGTGGCTTTGGAAGCTTCAGAGTGCAGTCAAGTTGTGTTTTCAGGGTTTTGTCTGGACCACAATGGCTAAAAGTTTACTATTTTATTTATAAGAAACCTGAGATTCTTAGAAAATCAATGGAGTCTAGCCAAATTTAAGGGCTCTTAAGAAAAACAATGACCATTCTGAGACTCGCATATAAAGTTGAGAGCATTTGCAATAGTGTTGTAGGCAATTTGATAACTGGTTACTCCTATGACTAGTTTCATTAACTGCAGACACTAACTCTTTACTCTTTTACAGAAGGAGTATAAATAACATTGCCAGTTTCAATAGATTTACAGAGGGGCTCAAGCATATGCAGCACTTGGCATTTCTTCTGTTTTCAGCTGTTAGTACATATTTTTAAGCGGCCACCAAACTGAGACTATCTGATAGAAATAAATGACTGTCCTTCCTCTTCCAGGTATAGAGAATAGATCCACCCTCCTACCACTTGCACAGCAACTTTCCACCCTCATTTTCTTTGTACTCTAAAGAAGGCAGAAACAAAAAGTCTGGGCTTTTTTCAAGCATTCTGATCTTTTAACACAGCTTCATGCACTGTGTATTTCACTGCATAGAAAAGCTTGTAAAAGAATGTAAATGTATGTGGTTTGAATGCTGGGTTAAAATAGAAAATATTCTATTTCACTGAATACTAAGATAATTACTACAATAGTGCATCAGATTACTGTAAAAATACTTAATGCTCCCTGCTGCATACATCATGTTTTAGTTAAATTATCTACTATGTTTATATTATAAGCCAAGAAAGTCATACATATAAAACTTCACTTGTTTGAATAATAGATTTTTCCATTTTCCAATCAACAGAGAATAAGAAATTTATCAGTGATTGAAGTTCCCAACTGATGTAAAATTATAGTTTGGGGTGAGAAATCTGAATAATTGTCAAGACATTTTGACAGTTAAGTTCAAGCAAATGCTGCATCAATTAAGTGTTGTTATTTATTGAACAGAGTCCTTGAATTGAGAACCAAGGAACAGGAAGGGGATGCGTGGTATGTTTTTAACAACTCTTTAATATCTGTTTTGTACTTACTGCATCAAAACAGGGTGCCATTTTTCTTTCAATAAGGCCCCTGTGGGGAGGAATCACTATTGCAGTTTGTGCCCTGTAGTTAAGTCAAATGAAAGATACACCGCATATCAACATTTTCTTCTGGTAACACAATTAAAGCTAGGTAGGTCATGCTGCAAGGCAGAAGTGGTTTAATGAACTCCAGGTGGCAAGTTGCAGTCAAAAACCATCACATGGTATGACATGCCTTTTGTTCATTTGACTGGCCAATTTAGTTTTTGTAACACCGAGATAAAAATTTCCCATGGGATTATTGCCGACTTAGATGGTTTGAAAAGAATCTCATTTCATTCCCCTCCTTCGTGTGTGACATTAAGAAGATATTACTTACTGCAACCTGTGCCAGAGCGGCATCACCTCTGAGTGTGGTTTTCCCACAGGAACACAGTGAGGTCAGCGAAACTGAAGGTTGGTAGCATAGGGTAGATTTTGACCTAAAATAGAGATTATATGGATGCTTGATATGTGCTTGATTGGTTGTCTGGTAATGTCATTTTGTTTGTGCCAGAACATGATTTCTAGGTCTTTATTTCTCTCCTGCAGACAGTCAGATGTGCATTTCCTACGTAAGGGGACAGGGAAGCTGCTCCTGTTAAACAAACACATGGGGATCAATTGGACAGAAAACATGTTATTCCCTTGGTTGTCAGTCTGGAGTAAAATAGTAGAGTTCTAGAAACCATGTTTATTTACTGGTTTGTCTTTTTTGGGGCATTTCAATGTCTGCCTTATAGTAATGGTATTCGCTGTTAAAGGTTTCTTCTCAGCCCTGCTAGTAAAATACATTTTAGTCAATGCATGTGTTCTATGATAATGTAATTATCAATACTTTGATATGAGTGCTGAATAGGTTGTCAATCATATTTAAGGTCAGGTCTTCTGTTCTATAAAAGTTCATCACTTTGTAGGTGTAGTCAAAACATTTATGTAACAAGGTTCTTTCTGAACTGAAAACGAGTCCCAGAGGGAATCTAGAGGGGTACCAGAGAGCCTGAAAGAAACTGGAATCTACATTATTGTGAAAATCACTGCTGGTCTACTCCTGCTGAAGCGTCTGAAATAGTTGGACCCATTCAAGTGTCGCAAAAAGGGATTGTGGCCTGGGCTGGCTGATATGCTGGAATACATCAGAATTGCTTATAGATGGAAGGAACAGCTTTGGTTTATGAAAAGAATGACAGTGCTCATGAATGTGTTGTAGAGGAGAGAAATATGGACCATTGGCATGGAACTGAAACTTTCAGTGTAGGGTATTTCATCGGGCCCACTGAAATCAGAATGGCTAATGATCAACAGTGCCAAGAAACCAGTCATCATGCACAGCTGACACAGAAGCAGGAATAGTTATAGTAGCCTTTGTGTAACAATAGTGGTGATGTTTTGAGGTAACGTCATAGGTGATACCATGAAGTGGTTAGTGAAGGTTTCTAGTTAAAAATGCAACTCCCTTTGAAACCTTAGGAGTTGGTCGTAAGAAAAGAAATATAACCTGCTGCTGAAAGCTGGAGATAAGTGAAAGATACGAAGGAAATGGATTTAAATTCTTTAAACCGTGATTCTTCAAAAGCCATTTTTACCTGGAAGCAACAAAGTAGGTATTTTATTATTTCAGTGCTTTTTTGTTCTACAGGATTATGATCATTAGCATTGCTTATACAGAACATACCAAGTACACAGGATCCCCCAAGTACATCATAAACCATCTTGTCTTTCATGTGCATGTGAGTGAGCTTTGAAATTGAGCAAGGCTTTTATACTAAAAAATACGATATAGAAAATTGGATAATTACATAGGTTTAAAATAAAAGTAGTTCACAAAATGCGTATTTGCTAAGCTGACTTGTTCTAAAGCAAACTAATATTACGTTTCATTTTGACTCATAGAAATTTGAGTATTAGTAATCTTTCATGCTTCAGTAATAAGATCTAGGTAGCAAGAGCTGCAGATCAGAAGGTGCCAAGAATGGTCACGAGTGAGGAAAGCTCCAGGCTGCATCAGATTTGCTGCCTTCAGCAAAACTATTGCACCTCTCAGCCTCTATGAGAAAGGTTCTGTGTTTAGTCAGCCATTCTCCTGACTATAGTTTTGCAAGTTTTCTGCATTTTTTTTATTACATTTTTTGCAGACCTTTAGCGCCTTAAAGGCAAGGAATCACTTTCACCCTGATTTTGGCAATGAAACCAGTATTTGGCTTGGGACCATGACAGAACCAGGCAGACGTAGCTTCTGATGGTGGACAGACAGAGAAGCCTATTTTCTGTTGGTTTTCAGAGCAGTAGAATGTCAAATCAAGCCTTTTAAATATCACAGCGGTAAAGTGCTAGATATAATTCACAAATATCTTTTGAGCGTTAAATATATAAACTATCTCTGTGTTCCTTTTGACTTGAGATGTTACTTTTAAGCCTGCTATCTAATTCAGTGTTTGGAGCTTTTTTACTGAGTATTATTCAAGTGTAAGCTTTACAGAAATCTCTTCCATCTTCAGTGTTTCATGAGTGTTTTCCTTTTTAATTCAGGAACACAAGAAGCCATTGCGATGTGTCTGCATGTAGAGACAAAACAAGCCGTCAATGAAACCCTGTGTGACAATTCCAAGAGACCACCACCAATGACTCGTACTTGCAATATGAAGCTTTGCCCTCCAAGGTACACTGTAATAATGAAATCATACTGTGGCAAAGAAATGGTTAATATGACTTAAATAAACATTGGCTTTCTCAGAAAGGGTTCAGATTGCAGGACTGTGGTCTTGCTTTGGAATGAAATTTCACTACTTCTGTCTTTAACAAGGTTTTGGGGTTGGGTTTTTTTTTTTGGTCTTGTTCACTCCTTTTCCACTCTTCACATCTCACTAATAAAATAGGGGACATTTTCTGAAATAAATCTCTTTTGTGTAGATATTTGCCAGAGTTGGAAAAACAGCCTTAACTCTTCTAGTGGTACAAAGAAAATTTTAAGGCAATTTCACAAAAAACAGAGAATATTTAGTTTCTATCCTTACTAAATGAACAAAAGTGAAATTATGATTTAAAGTTATTTTAATTTCATGCTTCTTTATTAGCCCCACATAGTTCTTATGGCTTCTTATGTTTATTTGGAAGTCCTGGGAAAAGAACAAACCCAGTCCAAATGCAAGAAAACCTAGCTAATTTGGTCACTTGAAAGAGCCATATGTGAAATTTTGACATGTGCTGCCTTATTTACCCACTTCTGATCTCTGACATCCCTGATCCTTTGCATATTGTTTCTACGTATTTGCAGAAACCTCCTCTTGCAAAATGTAGGGAGGATGTATACAGGAACAGGATGTTGTATAGAAAACATATACGCATTTAAAGGAAGTTTTGTAAATGTAAGAAAGGTCTATTTACATATTTACATTTATAAATGTAAACATCAGCAGGTTGCCAACAGGCTGGTTTTTTTATGAGGACCATTCTGAAAGTAAATGCTGGAGTTGAGTTTGTCTGGAAATGACTCTTTATTACTTTATTGTTAATAACTTCTGCATTTCCTTGTGGCCTGCAAGTTTATAAATCTAGTTAATTATTTTGCGTTACAGCCAAACCAAAGGGATGTTTTAGCCATCTATCAATAACTTTGCCTTCAGTTACTTTTTGCTAGGGACTGTTTGGGTATGATTGCTCCTTCTGCAATCTGAGGCGAGTTGGTAAAATATGGGCTTTTGGCTGTGTTGTTGGGACAGGTGGCAAAGCGGCCCCTGGAGACGCTGCTCGGCTACATGTGGGGTTGGGATACAGACGAGAGATGTGTACTGCCAGCAGCCGGGAGGATCTGCTGTTGCTGCTGAAGACTGCAAAGACAAAAAGCCTCATTCTTTACAAGCTTGTAACCAGATTGATTGTCCCCCTGTTTGGCATGTTGAAGAATGGCAACAGGTATGACTGGGTTACAGAAACAGTTTAAATGGGTTCCTCTGGCTAGGTACTTGAAATTCTCTAGCTGGAATAACATGGAAGGTGCTTCCTGAACTTTGGTATGTTTCAACTGATTTCATTAGAACAAGTTAATCCAGGGTCAAAAATACTACTTTTGACTACTGTGCCAATGGGTAGTCACAGGATGAGGTGGAAAGTCCTTCTTCAGATGTCAGAAAGTGGGATACTAGTTACTCCAGACATCACCTCTCTTTCTGTGCTATGCAAATGCAATAACCTGCTTTTGGAGACATTGCTTCATTTTTTTTTGTCTCAAGGACAACGTTTCCTAAACTCCCACCACGTATATTAACTGATGTGAGACATAGGCAGATCTACATGTAAGATGCATGTTTTTCTTTAAGATTTCTACTACTTATCTGCATTCAGGTGGTGTGATTTCTTTTAACTTAATAGTTAGGTTCTCATCATCTCTAATGTGTTAGCTGAACATTTTAACAGAAGAATTTTCTACATGCTGCTTGCTTTTAAATTAAAAGTAGATGTCATTTTTCAAGAGAGCATAATTGGGGGCGGGGGGAGGGAGCTTACAGAGTTTGTATAAATAAGTGTGATGGGTCAGTCCAGATGTCCATGCAGGTGTGAGTGCCATGTTCTCTTCTCCTTAGTGTTCACGTACTTGTGGAGGAGGGATTCAGACCCGCAAAGTGTACTGTAAGCAGCTGTTGACAGATGGAAGTTTCCTGAAACACTCTGATGACACCTGCCAGGAACCTAAGTTGCCAACTAGTAAACCATGTGCAAAAGTTGACTGTCCTCCTCAGCTAGTGTTAGGAGAATGGTCCAAGGTAAGCAGTCCCCAACAAGGGCGAACCAAAACCTTCAACATGAGCTCTAAAGATTTCTGCTTGTGTGAATAAGATGTTTGGAGCAATAAATTCACAGGGTAGCTGAATGTTTCACAAGGCATGTACCTGGACTAAACTGTGCATACAGTTGCTGTGCATCCCTGCCTACAACCAGACTGTGATCACATCCCCCTCCTGAGCTGTGGTTCAGTTGCTGAAGGACAGGCTGTAACGCATTGCATGCATTCTACCAGACTTGTTTAGCTATCAATTATTTCACAGTACGACTTCCAAAAAGCAAATCTTTGCATTATTCTGGAATACGTCCTCCTACTTTCCCATTCAATGCAAGCTTGCCTACCACTCCGTGTTCAAAAAAGATTTATAAAAGTGAATTTAGAAGCTACAATTAAAGGTTCGTGCAATACAAACTAGGAGAGAGGGTTGAGAGACGTGACACAGATTGTTTGGAACGTGCTGAATTGTTTCTCTTAGATACTAGATCTTATTGCTCTGTTCTGCCCATGGTTGTACATAAAGAAATACTGTAATTTTAATTGTTCCTGAGTTGCTTGCTGGAACAAATTATCTATCTTATATTCTTATTGCCTGGAAAAGTGGAGAGAGTTTAATGTCTGGATAAAACAAATAATCATATGAACTAGAGCATACGCACGCACTCTCAGAAGAAAAAAAAAAAAAACAAACTAATTTAAAATTAGCATGTGTGGCATGGGACACCAAGTTTAGCTTGACTGCATCCTTCCTTTCACAGTGCTCAGTAAGCTGCGGTGTTGGAATCCAGAGAAGGAAACTTGTCTGCCAAAACCTAACAGCAAAGGGCCAATATGTCACATTAAATGGATCAATGTGTAGTGGTCTGTCTCCCTCACTGCTTGTAAGGTCTTGTCAGATGAATGCCTGCAACAGTAAGTATGTTACTTCACGTAGGTTCTTGCTAATTTGGAATTATCTATTTATAAAGAAAAAATCTGTATAATGGGTTAATTTGCTCAACTCCCTATACTTTCACAACATTACTAATGTGGCATAAACTGAGCGTCATAATTACTACACCAGTAATAACAGCATTGTTTTTAATGTTTTTCTGCCAGTAAGAAATAAAGGTTATGATATAACGAAGTACTTTTTGAATACACTTTAATGGTACATAACTCTCACCCTCATACTTACCTACCGTTGACCTGCTTTATCCTTTGCGCTATCCCAACTGGAAAAAAAAAAAAAAAAAAGAAAAGAAAAAAAAAAATCCATAAATTGAGTATAAATTACAAAGGACATTAGAAAAGATAAGAATCCAGTTCTGGCTTGTCTTTTCACTGTACATTTGCATTACACTGGACATTTTGCTTAGCATGGTGGAATTCAAAACCTGAAACTCTGTGCCAGTGGTAACTTTAGGCATAATTTCTATCTATCTTTGTAGAAATGAGAATCCTAGTCTCATGAGCTTTGCAGGAAGTGATGACAGTACAGATACTCTTCAAAAAATCCAGTATTTTATTACTGCCTATATAATAATCTTTTCAGAAAAAGCTCTCTATAGGAATTGTACAATTTGGGCACAATCAAGTTATGATACTGATGGTAGCTGCCCTAATTGCACAAGTATAACACCGATGGAAATACCTTACTGATATAGAGTATGTTCACTTATGTACAGTAATTTAGAACAGGCAGTTCTAAATGCAGGTTCCTTAAGTCTGAACCTGTGCTCTCCTTCCTTTATAAAAAGGAGGGTATTAGTTTGTAGGTTTGGGGAGCAGGGTGCTGAAAAGAAAGGAAAAAAGGAGAGTTTTTAGTTTTGAGGTGGAGGAAAAACCAAAAGCCTTCATGAATGGCCTGGTTTTGATCACAGATCACAGAGATAGACATGTTTTGACCCAATCCATAGTGCTGTCAAGAAATAGCTACTTTATACATTTTGAAGCTTTGCTTTAAAAATTATTCACAAAACAAAATAAGAACTAGAATAATTACTGATTCATACATAATATGAAACTTCTTTTCCTGGCCTGCATTTCAGATTAACATGCCAAAATCCTGAGGTTCAAAACTCCACTTAAAGAAAGCCCTGTGGACTTTCAGGAATGTCCTTGGCATAAGGTTTAATAAAATATTTTGAGCTGCATATCTATCTGAATTTAATTAATTGTGGATAGTTGAATGGCAGTGTAGCTGGTTTGCAAATTGCTTAGCACAGACTGATATTAAAGTTACATTGTCAGCTTCCACCACAGTGCCAAGAAAGCAGGACAGTGGACTGTAGAGGGAATGTGATTATACTGAATGGGTGCAGCTCAAAGTCATAAAAGAGAATTACTATCTTCTCCCTTCATCTCCACAACCATTTGGAACAAGGGAGCTCTTGCAGCTTGGATCTGCCTGGCAATTCACTGGCTGGGCAACAGGAAGGCAGGGGAAGGCGTGAGACATGTCCATACCCATAGTTCCATTTTGGGTTTTGCAGAAGGAGCCAGGGCAGCGGCAGCAGCAAGCTTTGGATTCATGGGAACGTGCAGGAGGCATCTCCTCTTCCTGCAGCAATGGGTTCAGGCTGCCTTGAAGCGGGGACTGAATAGAAGGCAGGAACGTAGCATGGCCCTAGGATGGGCAGACGGCTAGCTACAAAGAGTGAAGTGGACTCAGTGAAGAGTAGTGTGATGCATGGCATGCGTTCCATTGGGGTTCTTGCCTTTGGGCGCAGTGTTTCTGAATGTGCCTCCTCTAGATTAAGCTTCCGTGGCTCAGATGAGGTATTTCTTTTTTTACTGTCTCATGACAGTGCTGATGCTTTTTAGACTTAATTTTTTTACCATGGGACTAGTAATCGTAGCAGTTTTCTACTTAATAAGCCCTACTAAGTCAGAGACATTCCTGACTGTGGGCTCTGAGAAATAGGAAATAATACCAGTCTAGCCTTGAGGTCACCAGGACCTGACACCCAGCTAAAGCTGTAGAGGACCATCAGAGGTCATAGACTCAGATGGATTTGTACCAGGTGATAATGAGGTCCAATGGCTCCAGTATGATCTGATCCCTAAGCAAGGTTTACCTTGTAGAAAAAAACCTCTCCCAAACAGTCCGTTACCTCAGCAGCTGCAAGACTGGATGATACTAAGGATCTAGAAAATGCATACTTATGTGGCCTCATATATTTATATGACCTTATATATTTATATGGCCTGCCATCCACAACTCTGAACTTTGTTTCACTCCTAGCCTTGCTCACCAGTCACCAGTAAAAATATACACACCCCTTAGCGTTGAACTGCTAATGAGAGTTAGTGGTCTTTCTTTTTTTAAAAAATGAAATGGATGAGACTTGTTAACATATTTATAAGTATGTGCTGGGTTTAATTCCATGTTGGAATAACTAGTGTAAACAGAGCACAGCCTGAAGTATTTTAATTTGTGTGTTTAAAGTTACACTTACTGTGTCTGTAAGTTGGATTTTGGAAATGGAAGATATAATACTGGAACACTTCCCTAAAAATAAATATTTGGGGCCCAGTAACTTATTAAAAACAGGACGCTACTTTAATAATTTTAGTAAACTGAGTGCCTAAAGCAATTTATTTGTTGTACCACGTGAAATGGTTGAGGGAACCATGTATCTGGATAACGAATACAGATTTAAAAGCTGTGTAATTATGAAGCCATGATATCCCCACAGGTCTGAACTCATTACCCAAAACATTGAAAATAACCATTTTGTTTTATAAGCATAAGAATGCACTCTAGGGTGTAGTTCATATAGTGTACGCACTTATTGAATGCTTGAAGCATTTAGCTTTTCACCTATTTCTTCACAGCATATTTGAAGCATATGTATATAAGAAGCATGCAGTTTTTCAAATATCATTTGTGTGCCATCAGTGTAGTTGTCATTTTATTTATATACCTACCAAGTGGAATAGTGGTAAACATTTCAGATTCAGGCACGCTGAGAAGCATTTTGATTTGTGTGTCCGTGTCCTGGCTCATCAACTCATTCTGCAGGCTCTGAGTTTTTTCTCTGTCACATACCAAAAGGCTGGGTCACCAAACACAATTGGATTGTTTTCTAGCAGAAACGCAGAGTGTTCCCCGACTCTTCCCAGCTGGCCAATTTCATCTTGCATGGAACAAACTCAGGGGGTCCGTGCCCTTGCTCCACGCCTCCTACAGCACTTTGTTTCTCACCTGCCTGGTGTTTTCTTAGTAAGATTAGTTCTACTGATCAAAGTGGGGCACAGTAGTTGCCAGCAGTGAGTCAGCACAGTGGTATCTGAAACATTGCAGTCATTCTCATCTTGTCTCCAGTGTGCCTATCCAGCACTGCTGGGAAAGCCTGCCTGTGGTGGTATTCATTCAGGCAACTCCCTAGAAACCTTTCAGCATCCAAGCACCTGCAGTACAACTCAGGAGGAGCTTCATAATACCCAGTCTGTCCATACCCAGTCTGCATGAAGCTTTATGCAGTTATTGTCTGCTTTTGTCAATTCATCTGATTACTATATTCAACCCCTCAAAATCTTTAGTTATTTCTCTCTCTCTTCCCTTCCCTCCCTACTTTCTTGGCACAACACTATAAGCAACTTATCTTTCAACCCAAAGAAATTACCCTCAGCCAATGATTACAGGGTGGCTGTGCTTGTTGCATGTACTGTGTCTTCATTGACTGTTTCTTTCACCTCCTATGTTGCTATCAATTTGGCTTGACTCAATCAGACAACCAGCACGGCCAGCCAACAATTTAAATAACAGTCAAGGGGAGCCTTACTTTTTGGATAGACATTGTTGTATTTAGGTCATTCTGCACTCGACGGTGCTCAAATGTGGAGAAAGTGATAATGTGTTCAAATTTTTTGATTGACTTTTTCCATTCCCGCCATGCCTAGCCTTTCTGAGGCAGCAATAGGAAATATAACCATAATAGGATACAAATTAATATATTATATAATACATCTATAGATACATTTACGTATGTGTGCACCTTCTATCTTCTCGATATAGGTATATGTTGCCTGTATCTTTTTATTGTTAGGAGACTTGGGGAAGAAGCAATAGAATTCTTGGCTGGAGCATTTTCATGTTGGTTTGTTTCAGGTTTCATGTTGTTCATATTTTCGCATTTTTGTGACTCAGATGAAAGTTCAGCATGTTGCAATCTGACTTGAACAAAGTCAGGGAAAGCTCTGTCAAGCATTCTGTGAAAAGCAGATTTTGTAAGCATGAGTGCCAATGATTAGATACTTTTCAACACTTTGTTTTCTTTCAGAGATTAAACCAAAGCTTCCAGAAAAGTATTCTGCTCATGGACCTCAGATTGTCAGTATTCACCGAGTCTATATTCAAACAAGGCAAGAGAAGCGCATTAATTTTACCATAGGAAGCCGAGCCTACTTACTTCCAAAAACGTCTGTTGTAGTTAAGTGCCCTGTACGAAGGTTCCAGAAATCACTTATCCGGTGGGAGAAAGACGGACAACACTTACAAAACTCTAAAAGACTTGGCATCACTAAGTCAGGCTCGCTGAAAATACATAGTCTTGAAGCTACTGATATTGGCGTGTACCGGTGTATTGCAGGCTCTGTGCATGAAACATTTGTACTCAAGCTCATTGGTACTGACAACAGATTGATAGAACCACCAAATCTTAGAAAACATGCCAGTGAGACCAGTAACACAGATCACAACGAGGCCAACAGCTTTGGGGCCAAATGGCATAAAATGAGCAAAATGTGGCAAATGTGGAGTAAGAAGAATGAGCTCTATCTGGGTGACAGGCAAGTAAACGATCAGCCATTTCTGCGAAATCTTGAAACCTTTGGGAGTAATTCAGCAGAAGACTTCAGCTCTCGTGAATTCAAGAATAAACGACTGGAGGCAGCGGTTCTCCAAAGTGCCTACAGCATGGACACTGTGCAGTTTGAAGAACTGATCAGCAACATGAGTCAGCTCATTGAAACTGGAGACGTCAATGATGACTTGGCATCCCAAGTCATTTATCAACTAGTTGCTGAATTATCTAGGCCTCCACAACCAACTACTGAAAAATGGAAGGGGGCCCAGGATGAGAAATTTGCCTCAAAAGTCACAGGCAAATCACCTAATGAATCTGAACGTTTCAGCACAAAAACTGTTGATAAGTTAATGTTTGACCAGAAGGTTCCAGTTATTATGAGGCAAAAGGAAATTCCTCGAGTTTCCTTCAACAAAACAGTAACTGTACGAATTGGAAATACGGTTTTTCTGACCGATAATGCTCATGCTGTCAATCTACTGTGTGAAACAGCTGGTATTAGTGAAGTGAAATATACTTGGACAAAAGATGGCGAGACATTAAAAGCCTCTGAGAAGTAAGTAAATATCTTCTCTTTTATTTTTGAATGACTTATTATGTTGCTATCAACTGTAAAAATCCACCCTGCTGTGCAATATTAAAACATACTGTTGTAAAAATGACATAAGCATGAACACTGCACCTTCCATCTTTTTATTTAAGTTTTTTTTTTTTTTTCTTTCAAGCATCTGTCATGTTGTTTGGCTTTACTAACATCCAAGTGTATGTCCATTTCCACGATATTACGTGGGCGGATTGACTTTTTTTACTAGGTGAAGTGTTTTGGATATCCTAACTGTGTATTTTGTGATCTGCCTTAATCATTTCAGCTGCATCAGAAAATGAACAGATTTATACTCAAATTAATAAGCCTAGTGGATTCGTTCATATACCAAATACAGTGTGAACACATTAAAAACTTCTGCCATGGCATACATGAAAAGAAGTCTTAGTACTTACACACTGGTACCCTCACCATCCTTCAACACAGTAAATCTTTAGGTACAATTGTAGCTGCATAACTTCAATTTTAAAAGGAACAATGAGGTTTTTTGGATTTTTTTCAATACTTCAGAATTTACAAATATTTCTGTTGAGAACAGTGGAATACAAAATAATAAAGAACCTGTATTACCATCACATTTAAGAACTATACCGGAAAAACTAGTACAGCAAGTATGTGTTATATTCAGATATTTGCTCAAGACTGAGCAAATACTTTTACTTCATTGCTGATAAATTAGAAGCTCACCTGATAATAGTGACTCTGTATGTGAGACTCTTGGAATTATAGCTAGCTCTTGAGTAATGAAAAAAACGATTCTGAAATGATAAAGGCGCTTTTGGATATTTCTCAACATACTTAACTGATTAACTGCACTGCCAAGAAAAATATGCTTCTGCAGGGCTATCAATTAAAGCAAAGACACCAAAACAAAGCCATTTTTTAAAGTGCAAATGTTTTTGGAACCATGTAGCTCCCACCAGTTATGCTTATTGTGTGAAATACATATAATTTCCCATTAATTTTTTGGACATGATGGTGTTTTGTTTATTCATGAGTATCTGTTTGATTCCTAATGTCTACTTTCATAAATTGCCTTCATTTCAGCCCAGACTGATATTCTTGCACTTAAGGGGTACATTGGCAGAGTAGGTTTCTTTCCTATTTTTTTCACGGTAAGGTTTCTTATACACAAATCCATATATGTGTGTGTGTGTACTCAAAAGCCAGTGACATTAATAGTATTACATCTGAAAAAGAATGTGAGGAGGTAAATGGGCTGTTTATCTGTTGTGTTTATAAAAGAAGGCCATACTTAACCATGCATGAGGTGGCTTGTTTTGCTGCGACACAAGTATTTTTAATACATCAGTGTGTATCTCTTACTTTTGTAAGTGTCCTCTGTGTGAGACAATCCCAGAGCTACTGTTTTTTTGGACGCGATAAGTTACTCATGTAACTTCCTGCTGAGAAGGGTAACAAGGGGGAAAATCCAGGCTGCTGTTTTCAGCTTCTTCCCCAGCCTGTGATGCTCTCTCTCCTATCTTGCTTCTCAGATGGCAGGCAAGGTATTCAAGACACCTGTGGCGTTTTGGTGGAAGACTTTAGCTTTAATGATGATAACATTTAAAAAACAAACAAACAAACAAAAAACAACAACAACAAAAAAACCAAACCTACAGTAATTTGGAAGTCAGATTAGACCATACATTTGTGAATTCCCCAATCCTGCTGAAAGCCAAGCTTGCTCTGGAGAGGCAGATTTCTTGCCAAGCCTAATCTTTCAATTGTGGTAGCGTGATTTATTCATGCTGTTGTTCCTGAGGGATTCTGATTTGTAGTAGCAAACTCGCTGTCCTCCAAAGGGCTGAAGAATCTTCCATGCATGTATTGCTTAGTGCTCCCCTTCTGTCACCAACGAGGAGGCAGAACTGTTACTGCATGCACTGGTCTAGAATGGTAATCTCCTAAAAAGGAGTTTTGCTGCTGTATCTGTAGCTCTCACAAGAAGATTCGGCTGGGTTCGTCCCAGGGTAGTAACCCTTGTCTCTCCTTGAATATTCTGCAGGGTGGTCCTGGACACAATTGGAAAAGTGCAGATTCAGAATCCTACTCAAAAGGAACTTGGTACATATGGATGCCTGGTTGTTAATGACTTTGGTTTTGATATGGAAACATCATTGCTATTGCATGCAGGTAAGACTGCAGCACCCACAGAATTGGGTGTCTTTTGGGGTTTTTGTTCGTGTTTTTTTATTTTTTTTTTTTAATATATAAGGACCCATCCCCACTCCAATGTGAAATAGTTTCTTTTGTTGGCAATCCATGAAACTGCGTGATTTAACAGGTAGCAATAAGATGGTCTTGTTGTTCTAAAACCACAGCAGGTGTGAACTGCATCTGCTTGTATCTGTCCCACCCATATTGTCTGACTGCTGGTTTGCAAACTGAATTCTGTTCCAAACATGATGAATTTAAATGCAGGATCTGTATTTAGAAGTCAAATAAAACTTTTAAAACTGATTATCCCTTTAATTTCAAAGAGGTTCCTGTCATCTTGTCCTCTGTGTTAAATGTTACAAATGTGGAAGCCAGTAGTCTCTCGGCAGTTGTTGGAGGTGCAATCGTGGCAAGAATTGGAGCAAATATTATGGTTGAATGTCCAGTGAAAGGTAAGCAAAAACTCCACTGAAGTTCCCTGTAATGTTGGAATCAGAAGTCTACCTTACATCTTGAAAGCAATTACGAGTGAAGGCAGAAAATCATTGATCACTAGTCATTTTTTATTAGGCACGTCACCCACACCAGTCCTATTTCTTTTCTGTCTGTCACTTTAATTTACACACACGTATATGTTCAAACAGACTTTCCTTTAAAAGTACTTTTCTTTCCATGAAGTGGTCTGAGGCTCCACTACAGAGCTTAAAGCCCACCAGAGTGAATGACTGTCTTGCTGCAATAGCAAACATGGCCAGCTGACTTGCTCATCAGAGAACTTTCCTTAGCCCTATTTGAGATGCACATATGT
>WAAD01018720.1:3771-22790 GCA_013389945.1 Fregata magnificens | reverse complement strand
GAGGTCTTTTCCAACCTTAATGATTCTATGATCTTGCGGCAAATTGCTGATGTAGTCTTACAAACCATCTTTTATATTTCAGCGCAGTGCAAACTAAGAGACCTTTCTGGTAAAGACACAACATAGTAGGGGACCAAATATACATTCTTAAATTTCAGTCAGATTTCAAATCAGGTCATGGCACGGCACAGATATTTGCAAGTGGCAAATTTACCAGTCCTTTCTGGTTTTCACAATTTTGTAAAAATATTAGAGAAGGCTGACTGATGAAGCATTGCTCTGCTCCCTCTTTCTTTCAGTGACCTGGAACCTGGCTGGGCCAAAGTAAATTTAGGTCTGATTAAAACCAAAATATAGGCAGGTGATAAGGTGATTCAAAACTCTTCTGTTGCTGTCTATGATATTTAACTATAAGCTAATTCTGAGGACTTCTGAAAGTCACATTCAGCGACCAAAGTATAACGTGTGATCCAGCAGAGAAACACGGACCAAAGTGACATACAGACGTCCTTAAAGAAGTCAGTGTACAAATAGGAAAATTAACTTTTTTCAGCCCTGTTGTGGTTTATATGTCAAACACCTAAAGAAACCTGGAGTCTTTTACTAAACATGCAGCTACTATAAATGTACTGAGATAATCACTCAGCAACACTTGAGAAGTTATAACTTGTTTTATCTGCAGTACAAAGTGAATGCTGAAGTTTTAATAGCTAATGACTTTGTAGCTCTTCTTAATGAGGAAACTATGCCAAACCCTTTTGTTTTCTCTTGTTTTGATTTTAAAAATTTTCATTTAAAATGTCTAAATGTCATTCAAATTATGCATTTAAGTAGCAATAGCTACAAATCAACTACACAGAAAAATAAGGTTATATTCGTTTGCACTATGCTCTCCTATGTTGCAAAGCTATACAGAACTGTTCCAAAGCTTTCAAGTTAGTTTAAAGGTTTGTGACATGAAAAAAGCAAAATTAGGAAAAATTCAAGCTTTTATTAGACAAAGAGAAGAGCTGAGGACAGATCAGCACTGTTTGCCCTCTTGTGTTGGTTGCTTTGGCTTCCAGCATGGCTCTTGGGATAAAATAGAACAATTATGAGCTGTTTAAAAGCAAGGAAACAAAGAGTAGGAAATTAATGTTTGGTTTTGACAATAAGGGAAATCTACCAGAGCAATCCTATGCCAGATCTATGCCAGGCCTTGTTTTGTTCATGATCGTTTTTGTTACAGGAAATAATAAAAGCAGAAGGAATAGTGAGAAGACTCTGTTACAAATACAAAATTATTTGTGTAGCCAAAAAGGTAGGGAGAGTTACAGAAGATCTTGTCATATCAAATCCTCAGATTGTAAAATAGCAAGTGAAATTCATTGTTGATAAATGTAAAGTAGTGCACTTGAGAAAAATTAACTCAAATATCCATACATATTTATGCATACATATCTGCACAGATATATATGTATACATACCCTGTGTATCTAATTATACATACACACACATAATGATGCAGTCTTAATTGGCTATTACAATATAGGATAGTTATTGTCTGTAACCGTATAAGAATACCAATTTTCTGTTCAGTGGGAGTCAAAAAGACAAATACAATATTAGAAACTCAATAGAAAAAAAGAATAGAGAACAAAAGATTTACAGCCATTATGATAAAGATTAAGTCCAGTCACAACTCTGGCAACCTTGCCGAAAAAAGATATACCAGAACTCTACAAGAGAAAAGTGAAGAGGATGACCTATGGTGTTAGAACACTTCTGTACCAGCATAAATTAGAAAGCTATAAAATCACTAACAGGATAGAGAATGTGAGGGGTAATGATTATTCACTCTTTCCCATTAGGGAGCCTCAAATACAATTATCAGGCAGCAGCTTTAAAACTTACAAAAGAAGTACATTTCCACACAGCTCATATCTAGATCCTGGAACTCAGTGCCATAGAATATAGACAACTTCATTAAGTGTAAATGTCAAAAAAAAAAAAGTAAAAAATATATACAAGAAGGTAAATCATAGCCTATTAAAACAAAGATACAGATATAACCTCTGCTTAGGACAGTCAACTGCTTGATCCACTAAAGGATGAGAGAATACAGTGAGGAGGCATCATCATTTATTTGACCTGTTCTCCATGTTTTCCCACATTTTCCATTCTTAAGCTCTGTAAGGTTTTGTTTTACTTGCCTTCTCCATGTAAGCTTATGTCTGTAGCCTACCAACTACTTTACCCACCATGAGTGCATCATTCTTTACTGTTGGTACTTACTACTGCTCTAATTGTCAAACATTCACAGCATTCTTTTCAACCTGCCAACTGCTACAACATTCAGTGATACACTTTCAGCACCCCACAGTAATCCAAGAAGAGAAGTGTTTGTATTTATTCTTTTCTAAATTACTCATTAACTTTCACCTGGTAGATTTTACATTTTCTCATTATCTTTATATTTCAACTTGCAGTTCTGAACTTCTAAGACTTTTAGAAATGGAGATGTGAAAAAAACACAACTTACACATACATAGTCCTATGAACATCCTATACACAGAGCAATGAAATGAAGAATTGAACAACCCTTGATAACCATTGCTTTATCTTATCTACACTTATGTGCTGAAAAATACATTTAGAGATTGATTCTTAACATATTAATAAAACTCTATAATGCTAATGATACCATGACCTATTATTCCTTCAGTATAAATAGACCAAAGAGAATAAGCTAAAATGAAGAGAAAAATACATAATAAAACACATTTTCAAATGTAGTTGGCTTTCAGTTTTGGTTCACAATAATTTTGTAACTTTGAAGAATGTATTTTTTGTCCTCAAAACACAAATATCCAGTTAACTTTGTTATTGTCAGTTGAAAACTGCACTAGTCTACAGTACTCAACACATTCTTTGAAGCCAGATGAGAAAAGAGAGGGGGCAGAAAAGGAAGCAGGAGCAAGGACAGAAAGAGTTTTGAAACTTCAGACTTAAGATCTAAACTGTTACATTTCAAATTCAGGCCACTCTGCAACTGAGCAAATAGAGGAGAAAACAAAAAGACCGAAAATTACGGTTTTTAAAATGCTTGGAGAGGGGTGTTTGCAATTATATTCCACTACATTTAAACAAAGGTTGTACGAGTGTACGGAAGAAAGGTAGAATTGGTTGGCCATAGATTAGTTCAAACCGCATAGCCCAGTTTCAATAGCAACTCTTGACTTCCATTCCTTTTCAGGATGGGTGCTCAGCAGCTTGGTCTTTCTTGAGCCTGCTGGACAGACACGACAGCCAGGCAGGCTGTCTTTGCCTTGCAGGGAGAGGCTCCAGGGTAAAGGTAAATTCTGAGCTGCCTGCACTTGCAGTGTCACCGTGCTAGGCATGACACGACACTGCCAAAATAAACATACTCCCAGGAAAAGTTCACAGATGGTCAAAGACGGGTTTGGATTATCTTTCAAAAAGTTAAAACTGCTTTAAATTCAAGTCCATGTTTCTGCATCTTTGCCAGCTAACCAGAGCAGAGCTAAACGCTATTCATTATGGTTCTTGCAAGCTCCACACAGATTAAGAAATCATACAACCTTAAAAAGGATTCCTAGCTGAAATTTGTACGGCCTTTACTAGAGTGGAGTTTAAACCTCCATAGCTGACATTTGTAACTGCTACCAGAACACTACAGAACAGCAGGAGCATCACTACAATAACCAGTAGATCAAGGGGGGTGGGGGGGGAAACCCACACAAAGCAATAACTCATGCCTACACACAGAAAGACTAATTCATTACTCCATTACCTAGAGAGGACATCTTAGCCATGACTGCAATCCAGTATTAAACCAAACATGGTCAATGATCATTGAAATATTATTATTTCTTTTTGTTCATATAAACATGTTGTGAACATAACAGTCCCCTGAAAACAAACTGATACCTTTTCACAGGCGGGGATCAAATACCTTCAAAATGTTATCATCCAAGTGTAAAAATACAGATACCTTAAATTAACATCTGGTTTTTATAATGTCTTTTCTTTCCTTTTTTTTTTTTTTTTTTTTCCTTTTTTTTTTTTTTTTTTTTTCCCCACCTTCAAATCAGCGGAGATACAATTCTATTATCTACTTTCTCAAAGTTTGACAAAAACTGGACAAACTCACCCTTTTAATAAAAGGATGTTTAATAAAATTGTGCTTTGTAACAGACTTGCTGATGATTTTATGCTTATCTGGTGAAGTCAGGAAAATTTTAAGTATAAAATTTACTGTATAAAATGGAATGTTCACAGAGGAGAACAGGCACTTGAGTTCCTACTGAGTATATACAGCATGCAGGCATACATGCTTTATTGCTGCCTAGCAAATAGCAGACATGGTGCACATTCTACCTTCTTTGATGTAGGAAATTTTATGCCATGTTCTGCAACAACAACAAAACTAACATCTCTATAGTAAATCTCTCAGAAAACAGTCAGTACTATGAATACTAACAGCAAACCAATTCAGCCTTTTCGTGAACAGACATTATACTGAAGGTTATATGGTCCCATCTCATGTCCCATCTGCTTCAGTTCTTCACACCAGAAGAAACTTTCCCAAACATATGAGTATTTCATTGACTTAGTAAAGTAGTTTACAGATTATTCAAGACTGCAGAGGTGTGCTGTGGTCTAGGTACTGTGATTGGAAATTTTGTTAAACAGCAAATAAGTGTTCTGTGTCTTCACTGAAAGTAACGAAAGCTGTACAGCTTGGCCTTTGTTAATGAACACCTCCCCCAGCTCCCAAATTACCTCAGCTTTCACTGGCATACTATGACCCTTCCTTCACAAGGCTAGCATTATCTTAAATCACCCATTTAGATGGACCAGATCATCTGTAGGTTCTCCTGTCTTCACCACAGGGGGATGTTCAATCACAAGCCTTTCACAATAGAGGACATTACATAGACTTTGTATATTTACCTAGATAAGGAATAAGAGAGGGCTTACAAGCTTTTGCTTTGGTTTCCTTGGTGGGGTTTTTTTCTTACATACAACATATCAAATTTGACTTGGGCCTGAATGAAAAACTTGTTCAAATTATTCTGTTTCAAGAAACAAGAACTAAAATACTTTTGTAAAAGATATGCTAAAATATTTGGGAACTGGAAACATTCTTCAAAATCCACAAAACCACTGCATGTTTTCAGAATATAATATGTTAAAATATCCATAATTTTTACAGTGCAATTTTGCTAATTTGGGAAATCTACACAAACTTGCTACCACATAATTTTCTATTCAGAAGAATAATCTTACTAATTGGTTAGATATTGTACTGCATATATCTGATATGTTTATGTAGGTGTAACAAAATCCACTTCAAGATTATACCTGAAGGAAAAGTTTGTACAGGGAAAAGTCCAAGCTCTACAGTTGTAGTTCAGGCTAAACTATGCCAATCATATCTGGCACATCTCACATCCTTGATAACAGGAGAGCAATATGCCTCTAAAACTGATTAAAATAAAACTAGATACTCTATTTTAAGTTTATTTGTATTCCAAGGGAACAGAAAGTGAAGTTAGAGTAGCCTTTATCAAGAAACTACTGACAAAAAAAGGAAACTGCCTTACCCCATTGAGAAACATATTTTTTGTCATAAAATGAAAGAAATAGAAACTGTAATGAATTAAAAATGCAAAAAATAATATTAAGAAAACCTTTATACAATTGTTTCATTTCAGAGCAAGTGCTTTATATAGAAAATTTTATTTTAACACACCACTAAGGAATTACATTCTTTCTAAATGTGTCTGCATTTCATGATGTTAATTTAAATTTACAAACTGTAAAGCACTGGACAAAGAACATTACCTGTATCAGAACTAATGTCGTTATATTTGTGAGATATACGGAGGTCTGACAAAGACAGACAAACAGGAAATCTATTGCATTTCTCACATTCGCATGCAGTCAAAAGGTCTAGCCATGGACGTCTGTGGTTCCAAAGTACATCTGCAGAAAGCATATATAAAAGAGGTGGAATAATGCCCTTTAGACACTCTCATCAGGGATATTATCCTTGTGGCTGCTTACAATTCATAAGATGCAGAGGTGTCAGGAGAAGCACAGAAAAGCATATTTATGAGTTTGAAGGGTATGTGTTTAAGGGCTTTTCAAAGCATCAATACCATCCTCTCAAATTCAGGTTCTACACTTTTTCACTAAATGTCATTGAGACCATATCTCCAAAATAATTTTTTTAATATGAGTTTTAAAATCACTAGGTGCTTTTTTAATGGTCCACTTAGTCTACTAGATCTTTTGGAAACTACTTAGCAGATAGGTGTTATAAAAGACAAATAGGATACACAGAATTACACAGAATCGTATAGGTTGGAAAAGACCTTTAAGATCATCGAGTCCAACCGTAAACCTAACGCTGCCAGTTCATCACCAAACCATTTCCCCAAGCACCACATCCAAATGCCTTTTAAATACCTCGAGGGATGGTGACTCAAACACTTCCCCGGGCAGCCTGTTCCAATCCCTGACAACCCTTTTGGTGAAGTAATATATCCTAATATCCAGGCTAAACCTTCCCTGGCGCAACTTGAGGCCATTTCCTCTTGTCCTATCACTCGTTACTTGGGAGAAGAGACCGACACCCGCTTCACTACACCCTCCTNACTTGGGAGAAGAGACCGACACCCGCTTCACTACAACCTCCTTTCAGGTAGTTGTAGAGAGCAATAAGGTCTCCCCTCAGCCTTCTCTTCTCCAGACTAAACAACCCCAGTTCCCTCAGCCACTCCTCATAAGACTTGTGCTCTAGACCCTTCAACAGTTTTGTTGCCCTTCTTTGGACATGCTCCAGCAGTTCAATGTCTTTCGTGTAGTGAGGGGCCCAAAACTGGACACAATATTCGAGGTATGGCCTCACCAGTGTCAAGCACAGGGGCACAATCACTTCCCTACTCCTGCTGGCCACACTATTCCTGGTACAAGCCAGGATGCCATTGGCCTTCTTGGCCACCTGGGCACGCTGCTGGCTCATATTCAGCCCACTGTTAACCAACACCCCCAGGTCCTTTTCTGCCAGGCAGCTTTCCAGCCACTCTTCCCCAATTTGCATGGGGTTGTTGTGACCAAAGTGCAGGACCCGGCACTTAGCCTTGCTGAACCTCATACAGTTGGCCTTGGCCCATCAATCCAGCCTGCCCAGATCCCTCTGCAGAGCCTTCCTACCCTCAAGCAGATCAACACTCCCACCCAACTTGGTGTCATCTGCAAACTTACTGAGGGTGCACTCAATCCCCTCATCCAGATCATTGATAAAGATATTAAACAGAACTGGCCCCAAAACTGAGCCCTGGGGAACACCGCTTGTGACTGACCACCAACTAGATTGAACTCCATTCACCACAACTCTTTGGGCCCAGACATCCAGCCAGTTTTGTATCCAACGAAGAGTACACCTATACAAGCCATGAGCAGCCAGTTTCTCCAGGAGAATGCTGTGGGAAACATTGTCAAATGCTTTACTAAAGTCTAGGTAGACAACATCCACAGCCTTTTCCTCATCTACTAAGCGGGTCACCTTGTCCTAGAAGGAGATCAGGTTAGTTAAGCATCAGATGATCTTGCATGGACTCTCAAAACTGGTGCACCCACTCAACAGATTTCAGTTTGTGAGATCCAGAGTGGAGAAAGAAAAATTTTTATCTACTTCCACTGCCAGATTTGCCCATACTGTCTAAGGGAGCAGGTACTACAATTCTAAGAGAACATTCATCTTATAGTTTCAGATAGGTAGGTTTCATTCACGGCTAGTTTCTGCAACTTGCTGAAAACTATTCAGTAATGAAAGACTTACAAACTGCACATCCTCTCATGAGTCAAGTTCTGAGGCCTGACGCTTGCCCCTTCCATGCAGCTACTCTTTGACTACACTGCATAAACTGATTAGCAATATTCTTCCCACTCACTGACATCAGCACCTGGGTTCAATGATTGCTCATTTGACTTTTGCCATGGGTGATACAGATTCTTGGGTGATCTAACTGATAATCAATATGAATTTTTAGTACATATACCACTTACCTTGTCAAAAGGAAATTTCATTAAAGGGCAACTTGTTTTTACTGACCGCTTATCATTCAATAAAGGAATAAAAAACACCATTCATACAGGGAGGTCAGATGCACTATTGGTGAATTAACTTATCAAGTTTTCCTCAGGTTGTCTCCTGTCCCATCATCTGGATTACAGCACAGGGCTTAATACCAGGATACAGCTGAATTCACTGCTCCACAAGCTGGCAGCAGTCTGGAGCAGAATCAGTTTATAAATGGTTGTTTATGACAACTGAATTATCCAGAAGTTCAGAGTTATTTGCTGTGCTGAACATTTAAAAGATAAGATGGGGATCATTTAATGGAATCTGAAGCATGACATGGCTGAGGAGATTATAGTTTACAATCTACACTTTCATTACTAGAATAGCATTTTAACATAGTATTCCACAGAAGTAATGGCATAGAAAATACTGCAAAATGATATAGCTGCATATGTACAAGATCACCTGCTTTTACTCCGTACTGGCATTAGGTAACGTAAACCAAATGTACATTATTGCCTTCCAAAACAACCAGGGATTAAAACCTGTGAAGCAATATACATACTGAGACATTCAATAATTAAAAAAGAAGGAGGACAGTTCACATGAATCCAAGTTTTACAAAAGCAGTTAAAAATAAAAAACAGGCAAGGGCAATGGAAACAGACAGTGCCTGTTTTCAAGCAAATGCTATGCAAAGTATTTCCCTTGCAAGAGAAAAGTTAACCCAATTGTGAAACATTTAGTTAGAAAGTAGCATTTCCATCCTTAGGCAACATCTTACAGTTATTGCTCATGCCGTGCTTCTGGCAGGCAAATGTCATTTTTAAATAACATGGGAGGAATGCAGAGTCGGAGTCAGAGTTCACCAAGGAAGATGAGCACAGGGCTCAGGGTTTGGTATACAGGTCAGTTGGAACCAGCAGTCATACATTTTCTCGGTAATCTCTATTGATTAGAGAGATCATTATGGTTCACAATAAAGACAGAACGTCTGTCTGTCTGGTATGACAGGTATATAACAGCTCTCAAAACCAGGCACTCTCAAAAAATATACTAATTTAGTCTAGTGCAGCATACCAGATAGTCAGAGAGAAAGAATCAGTTTTAAACTGTGATCTTTCTGCTGACAATTGCTATCTTGCAGAAAATGTAGCATCAGGTCATCCTGTGCCATTAACATTAAGCTGTAGGCAAAAAAGTGAATGGCAGAATAACAGTTCATCATTTGCAAAAACCAATAATCAGAGAACCCAGTTTTCTACGTTAAAGTCCAATTACTAACCCAGTTCTGAAATAGTTTTAAAAGTAGAAGACATCTATTAATCTTGGTCTTTAAAATTAGTATGCAAAGCTTTTCCCTGAAGAAAGTTCCTGTTAAAAGGGATCTTTGAATTCTTTCTTGCAAGGCTTCAGGATAATATTTGGCTATTTACAAAGTAATAATTTTTTTTGCTTAGTCATTTATTCTGGCTTTACTCCTGAAGCAGCTATAATGAATGAAAAGGTAAGAAGCACCCTAAAAGTGACTGTTGCAGCTTATCAGGAGAAATCTTCATCAACTTCTTCAGCTGAACAAAGTCACTAGAACAGGCATACTTTTCCTTTTTTCTTCTTCTTCTTCTTTTAGCTAAAAGCAAGAGGATTGAATCACCTCAGAAGCTCCTCATTTAATGGCTGTTACTTGATTATGGTAAAACTTAAAGGACTAGACACAAACATTTCAATTTCAGTTGCTTTTCATCACCCCCCACTGAATTCAGTAACTCCTGCATTACTCCTCCCTCTCCACCAAGATCACTCATCTATTTGTGTTATAGAAACTGAAATTAAATATTAGGTACCCTGTAAAGTCAATGAGAAATACTTTATATTGTACAATAAGAATGAAATTACTATTTTAAATGCTAGAGAGAGATTTATGATTTTTTAAAAGTTTAATAGATTTAGAACTTTTTTTAAGTTTCTTTTTGAGGCAGGATATTGATCGCCTGGTACTGGAGACATTCTGTACCAGTATTATGGCTGAGCACAGACCGATTTCAGTTACCACTCAAATTCTCCCTGACTGATCCATGGCTAACCTCAGAGGAAGACAAACCTTCTCTGCATTTGTAAGTAAAACACCGACTTGTACATACGCATGGCCGGAAATGTGACAATTTCAACTGGTCTTTGCCTTCAGAAAAGAAAGCCTACCTAGCATCCAAAATGAGACCACTGTGCAAGGTCCTGTCAAAGTAAAGCTCGTCCATTCAGGTGAAGCTACCTGAAAATAGTGTTAGGCTTCTAATAGTTCTGGCATCTGAAAAATGGGCCATATCTCTTTTTTTAGAAAGCAGAAGAAATGTTAAGTAAGAACTCTTCTCTGTCAAACCAACACCTGTCTTATTGCCCATGAAGAAATATGGCCCTTGAAGGCTGAGAAGCAGAACATGTCTAACTCTTACATTATTAATACTAAAAACTAGATGTGGATAAAAATTTACATGCTTGTTTTCTTTTCTTTCTGTCTTTTCTATGCCACACTAAAGGTGACATATTTCCACTGAGGGTCTCCAAGGCAGAATTTACTACATTTTTAAAGCAAAAAGTAGTTTTATACTCTTTGTTGATCAGATGCGCTGAGGTAGCATAAAAATAGAAGCTTCCAGATTTGCTAGTTGTTTCTCAGAAGTGATGCTTCAAGTGACTGGGGCAGTTGCCATTGGTAAACTCCTGGCCTCATTAAAGTTTTCACAAAGCTTTCCACAATGGTTTGCTGGCCTAAGCGCATTCTACAAGTACTGCTAAAATAAAATGTTCAAAGTACAAACTCATGAATGTTTTCCACAATCACTATTGAATATTAATAGTACACTCCCTTCCTACCCCACACTTTAACTTAAAATACATTTTCAAAAATAACAAAGTAAAAAAACATGTGTGCCATAAGAAATACCCAACTGGAAAGATTTTGCTAAGATTTTTGTTTATCACATATTTCTTTAACTCAGCATCACCATTCCTACTTCAATGTGACTAAGTGGGTATTAAAATGAGTGACACTACCCATGACCCAAACCATTGAAAGCAAGTAATGATGGGCAGCTGAGCCCCATGTTGAAAAGCCGTTGCCAACCCCCCCTGCTTCTCCTCCCTCACTTTTTCCCAACCTTTTGGCCAGATCTAATTTAAATGTGAATACCTTAAGTAATTGCCAATATTTGTAAAGTCAGTATATGCAACTGCATTAAAGACAACAGATTTTTGTGTACTGTTTTGCAAGGATTTTTTTTTTTTAATGCCCTGTAGTTGCTGGGAAGGTGCTTGGTAAAACTTGCCTCAGTTGGTGTACAATTGTTTTATACACTTTCCCCTTACTTCATTCTTTAGTGAACATCTCTGGAATAAGTAATTACTGTGGGAACACTTCTTTACAGCAATTCTCAAACAGCAAAATTGGCAGAGGTTGGTTTTATAAAGTTCACAAACTGAATAGTGCCTTATTGCCATAAACAAAGGGATTTTAACTACTAGCATTAAAATACACTAAGAATAACAGATAAGTGAATCTGTGAATAAAGATAAGTCCGTAATTGACAAGAAAATGAAGGATTAAGCTAATGCAGCATTATAGCAATATGCCAGGGATTCAAACTTCGGCCTACATCACCATTTTGGACTAAGTGATTATAAAAGCTTTTTAAATGACAGAAAGCAGGACTCCCCTGAGAAATTTTCTGCCTAAAAGTTGTCAAAATGAGTGCAACGGGTACTAAGCCTCAATATAGGCTCTCTAAATGAATACATAATGTATTTAGTTACTTAAGATAATTGAAGTCTTGCCAATTTAATTAAAAATAAGCCACCTATTGAAAGGAACAGATATTTCAAAATCTCACAACTACTGGTACCACTGGATGAATTTGATGAATTTGTTTTATTATCTTCTGCCTACTGGCTTTACCTGAGAAATCAAAGATCTTTTGCCTGAAAAGACAGCTCATGCAAACGTTCAGGAATCAAATCCAGAAGTCTTAATGGGCTTAAATGAATAAGAACAGCTAGCCTTGAACAGCAATTGGTGTACGGAAGTGTGTATGTTGCTCTAAATTGCATCTAGGGAGTATCTTAAAAATCTCATTGCTTTTCCATTTGTCCTTGACAGCATACCCAACCTTTGTAAAATAAATAAATAAAATTAAAAGCTAAAATTAAAAGGAACTTAATGGAGCCCAAAGAGTTAAAGTTTCAAGAGGTATTGCAAGCTGATCTTCCTTTTGAATGAACTAGTGGGTGAATACCTAAAAGAAGATAAATAAACTTTTTGTGGATTACACTGAAATCACGGATCTGAGAGAACAAGTTCAGGTTACTACCAGTGGAAAAAGATTTATTCAGAGACCCTTGTATAACTTTTACAACTATAGCAAAGGAGGAGATGAGACAGCCTCTATCTACTAACAAGTGCATAATGGTATAACTTACTCCATGTACAGCCAAAAAATATGACAGTCATTTCTTATTTAGACTGCTGGGTAGAGACACGCTTCTCCTCTTCCTAGTCTTATG
Organism: Fregata magnificens; assembly: GCA_013389945.1. Classification (NCBI taxonomy): domain Eukaryota; kingdom Metazoa; phylum Chordata; class Aves; order Suliformes; family Fregatidae; genus Fregata; species Fregata magnificens. Next base: position 10,141 of record WAAD01018720.1, on the reverse strand, counting down.
AAACCAATTCTAAACCCTACAAGGGTGTCACATTGTGGAGTGGCTCTGAGACCTACTTTGTCTGAAACAGTTAGAAACTGCTTGTAATGTATTTTCTCTCGAAAGAGACAATGAGAGCGCTTAAGCACATGAAAACTTAAGTGCTTTGTTGGATTGAAATCAAATCATAGAATGGTTTGGGTTGGAAGGGACCTTTAAAGGTCATCTAGTCCAACCCCCCCTGCAATGAGCAGGGACATCTTCAACTAGATCCGGTTGCTCAGAGCCCCGTCCAGCCTGACCCTGAATGTTTCCAGGGATGGGGCATCTACCACTTCTCTGGGCAACCTCTTCCAGTGTTTCACCAAATGCTCTTATCCTTAATGTTCGAAGCAACCTGCAAAGACATTTCACTACACAGGAAGGCCTAAATGTCTGTGTAAAAGCCTTAGCTTACCCATAGTTCTTCCTGAGTCAGTATGAGCTTATTGAAGAGAAAAACGTTACTCAGTGTGGATAAAGACAGTACTCAAGTCCAACACTAGTTTTTCTGCATTTTGATATATCTGCAATATCATTCCCTCCCTGACAGCAGACAAAGCATTTTAAAATAAAACTACAGCTGAAAAAGTCTGCCTTATTTCATGGCACCTGGTAGATTCAACTCTGACAATGAACTGTGTTCCTTTAAACCACAACCACAAGAAACCCCCAAATCTATGCAATTGTTTTGAACCCTTCATTACAAAAGAGGCTAGTCATATTTGAAAATTTTTATTCTAACCTTGAACTGTGGCAGAACATTATCAGCAATCTTTTTGAATCTGTTAAAAATAATTTTTCATAGAAAGATTCTGAGATTGTCTTGAATTTTCGTTAAAATAAAAAAAAAAAAAAGCAGGATTTGGCCCTGGTTTGAGCACATGGTTGGACTAGCTGATCTCAGAAGGTCCCTTTCAGGCTGTATTACATTATACATCTATGAAAAAATTATCATCAGCTGCAATGGACTTTTGGTCAGTCCCTTTTATATTTTCCTCTAAAGTCACAGGGTTTTTTCAGTTTCTGTTTTTAGATTAATTTTCAGACTTATTGGATGAAACAAGCACAAATCTGTAATCAAGAGCAATGTCCTTTATAATCCTATGAGTTCAATTCATGCAATTGTACCCATAATAGAACTTAGGTTTTTAGGCAATATGTTAATTCATCTGAAGTGAACATGTACACATCTTTTTATTTATTTGCAGTGAAAAATAATCCAGTGAAATTTTAGGTAATTTTACTGTTACTCACTCTCCTTCCAGAGTGGGTTGAATTCTTCAGAACTATCCAGAGACTTTAAGATATAGACAAGTCCTTAAGTGTCAACCATACAAACTGTTTCAAGAGTGAGATAGCCAAGGCAGAATGTTCTGCAGCACCTTAGCTATTCTCTGGCCCCTAAAGGGGAGAAAAAGAGAAAAAAAAAAAAAAAGGAGGGGGGGGAGTAAACTAGACAGCCAGTTGCTAAATCTGAATTGCAAAGCACAGAGTCTGGAGAAGACTCTGGAGAAGAGTTACCCACGCAAGATACTTTAAATGTAGCCAGAGAAGGATGAGGTGAAGGAAGATTTCTAAAGAAACAAAAGTGACAAGGAAGCCAAATTGAGGTTCAAATAAGTGAGCGAGTGCAAGGAGAAACATATCTGGAAAACCAAATCAGAGTAATTTGCGGGATCTGTTTCTTCCTCTGGAGATTGACAAGCTCCAAAAGTGCAAGATTGCTGTGAATGGAATTCAAGGTTTAAGAGGGCTCAGAGTCATCTCTAATTTGTTNGCTGTTTCATCTTTATCTGAATATTTGCCTGTTTTCAGTATATGCTACATTGGAGCAACAGCTTACAAGGACAGAAAGCTTTTGCTATCCTTGTAATATTGCATAACTTAGCTCAAAATATTGGTTTTACTTTGATTTTCAAAATGCAGTGCAGAAGTTGGACCACTTTAAAGTTATAGTAGATGTAGTTTGTTTTTGAAAAAAGCATTTATAGAACTTAAAATAACAAAAGAAAATATTCACTAATAATCAAAAATTCACTAAGGTAAAATGAAAAGCAGAATGCTCCCTTGCTGGTAAAAAGCAAAGTAGCGGGGCTATGGAGAATCAGGTCCATATAGTAAAAGATTATCTCTGATTTGAAACTACACTGTCATACAAAAGTACATGGAATGCAACTGCAGCAGGAAATAAAAGATTGCAGAAATCACAGGTGGCTACCTTCAAAATCTGCAAGGGGCTTGTTTTGGTTTTTTTATTGGATCTTTAAGAAACTGATCTAAATAGCTCCCTTCATTCTCCCCCTTCCCAACGTGGTCATTACTTGTTCACTAAGACATTTCTCGTAGGAAACATTGTAGAAGTATACCCCAAGACAGCATCTGTAGATTACTTCTCGGAGGTACATCCATTGCAAGCAACTACCGAGAATGAGACAGAGCAACGTGAAAAAATATAGTTGAAAGCTGGCCAAATCAGATGCAGTTAACTGCTGACAAAAAGTAACATCAGAAAAACAGAAGTGTGATGAGATGTCATGCGTAAATCTAACGTGGACATGTCAGCTGAACTCACAGACCTTGCAGCTACATACGAGTCATCACAGTATGTGCTTGGACTGTGCATACAGGAACAATTAACCAACGTTGCATGAATGTAGGCTGCAACATGGAAATAAAGTTCAGGGCTCCACTGCTGATCATGTCCTCCAAACGAGGAACCCGAATTTGAGCACTTAGTGTCTGTTTGAGGGCAAAGCTGAAATCAAGAGTTAGCTAAAAGCACTTTCAGTACAGCCACATGAGCTAGAAGACAACTTCTGTAACGAGAAGCAAGCTGAACAAAGAAAGAATGCAATAGGTCACATTCTAACACAATGAAAATCAGTGCAGATCCATTTATTTCAAATTTTCCAACTGATTTTCTGTGGCACCTTGGTCTGGACACCAAAAAAACAAATTCCTTTCAATTCTGTTAGCTAACATAAACATCAGATTTCCTGGGCATAATTCTGCTCTTGAATACACAGTTTAAATGGCATTCATCAGAGATCCTAATTTTATATTTACATAGGCAGCTGTGAGAATAAAACTCACCATGGTTAAACCTGGACAGGTTGGCATCCATGTTTAGAAAAATAGAGGCAATTTTCTTTACGCATTAAGTTTAGCATTGCTTATATATATGTTATAGTTCCAAAGCAAAGGACTTCGTTTACTGGTCACAGAGTCATACATGTTCACAATGTTTAGTCTTCATTTATGAAGTTTATGGAACTTAAAACATTGCTTTAATGGTATCACTGTCTTGTGTAAGGTATTTTACAGTAGACTTTTTAACAGGTTACTGCATATAATCAACATTTGGATATAGATTCTTTTCACATTATGGAAACATATTTATAAAAATTTGGGAACTTGATTAAAGTTTCACAGACCACATTTAAAACTGTACTGCTTAAAGTTAAAAAGCAAGTGGAAATGACTTCATTTCTGAGTCAAAGTACTGATTAAAAACTTTTAGGAGCTGTGGGTGGTCAGCATCTCTGAAAGTCAAACATTTACTTAAGCTGCCTGTGACTAACTTTAAACCGTGATGTTTGAAACGTTTTGTGGATTTGAGGGGTTTGTTTGCTTTTTTTCTTTCTTTTTTATTATTATTTTTAACGTATGCTGATATTTCTTATCCTTTCCTCCCAGGGAGGAGATGATCATAGAAGAGGAGTGGATGTTTTTCTATTTCCCACTACTTTGGGAAGATATTTGGCTGTAAAATTCATATACTTTTTTGGAAAACAGACTGACTCAGGTCTTCTGGCATTTCAGAAAAAACATTCAGTTCAGTTACAATGCCATATACAGTGCTACAGCAATACTATTGGGTTAGCCTAAATAAGCTGGTATTCAGTACTGATTTTAGTACTGGAAATGGGTTTACCTCCACAATGTGGAGCAAGGCCTAATCTGTTCTGTTGCCTCTTCTCACTCACTTGATCTTGTCTATAAAATGGCAGAAACTATTTTCTGCCAGCAGATGGACTTTCCCATGGCTCAGGCAAGACAGCTGGTGGTCTCAGATCTAGAATATGAAAATGATCATCGTCTGTGAAGTCGCCTTGTTTGCTGGCACTCTCTATTCAAAAATCAAGAACCAAAAGAGCACAGACTTCACTAGCATCTCAGTCCTACCATGAGTCTCATGAGATTAGTAATGATGCTGTTTGGAATTGCAAAATGAAGCAGAAATTCCTTTGAAAACTGAATTATGAAAGCAAAGTAGCGTAAATGAAAAAAAACCCCACATTAATTTAAGCAAACTTCTGATGAAGCACAAAGTGATTTCCAATGATTCCCTGGAAGGCTTCTATGCAAGCCATGCTTCAGTAACCTGTCCTAGGGTTTGAAGCTCTATGCTGCGGAGCAAGAAGCCTGGAAGACAATTCAACTCTAGCCTTTATTCTGACAGCCTAGCCTGTTAGCTCTGTAAGAGAGATATTGAAAGACCAAAGGAAACTTTGTATTATGTCTTAATGGGAAAACAAAACCTGTCCTCTGGTCCTGAGGTCCAGAGGACAGAATGGCAAGGCTCGCAACCGCATAGTTAATTCTCTTTCCTAAAAATAGGATGCATGTCCATACTGCCATATCATATTACTTGGCCCATGCTATCGCTTAAGACATGTTCAGCCACAAGCCAAAACGGTGTCAGGGAGCATGCTAACAATTAAACAGCATGGACAATTGCCTACTAGAACTAAAAATAATGACCTGATCCTATTTCTTTTATTAATATGGACATAAAGTAGAAATGCTGAAAATTACCCCCTGTGCCACCAGATCTCAGGAATTTCTTATGTACTTTCAGGAGTTTAATCACCACATTACTGGAGTGCCAAAGCTGTTCAGCTTAGCCGCTGTTCATAGATATCTGAAACCAGTCCACAGCCGGTTCAATAGGACTGAGGGGCACCAGATCTTTAGAAGTCCTGAGTAAGCTGATACCCTGTATCCTATACTCTCAGGATCATTTCAGTTTGGAAATATCTGAAAGGAAATATTCTGTTTATTTTAAAGTGATTTTTCTCTCTTTGCACAGAAACATGATTTGACTTTTTATTCCCCAACTGAACAGAAATCTTGGCTTTAACTTCCTGTTTCTGACTACCTTAACTTGAAACAAATTGTCTGACATACTGCAAGATCACTTATGGGCACAGAAACCAGAAGAAAAATTCTAGCTTTGATCAACTTTGTGCGGAATACTAAATAGATGATACATAGGAAGGGAAACTAAAAGGAAGACACATGCATTAGCAATGTTGCAACTGGCAGTTGTTGCTATTTTTACTGAACTCTAAAGTATTGAAATTCAGTATGGATTCTTAAGATCAGGTAGCAATTTTACTTGTGAAGTTAAGAATACAAATAACTTGTTATTCATAGCATCATGCCAGAGTAGGCACAAGCAAGAGCAGCTATTTCCAAAAGTGTTTAGATTGTATTTCTAGTGTTTTGAACTAGAAATTACAAGTGGCATTATGCTTAATAAGCAACATGGGGTTAAGCAACTTATCACAGTGAACACGGGAAGACTGAGGCAATCACAGAGAAATATGCTTAAAAGAGAATGCTGAGTAAAGTTTTTCAGTCTCTTTAGCAACTTTCTAGACTATGTGAAAATGCAATTTCATCTCTCCACATTTCAGGATTGTTGCAATTGGAAAATAAATCATTGATGGAAAGCCCTTTCCAATCCATTGATTTGGAAAGGGCACATGCATAGCTGCTGAGTGAAGTAGAAAACAGCACTGAAATTAAAACAGAGTGGCAGGCAGATCCAAATAAGAAGTGCTGGAGAAAATGCTGTTGAAGCTCAAGATCTGCAAAACAGTGCAGGAAAACAAAGGAGGAAAAGGTGTGGAAGGGGAGGACAGTAGTGCTGTCATGGTTCATGGCCAGTATTGAAACCATGAGCTTCCTCAGTTCTGGGTCTACTGGGAAAGCTACTCTTTTGTCTAAAGAACACAGACATAATGAAATTATAAAAAAATTAAATGATTAAAAATACTAAAGCCTGACATTTACAGAAGTTTACTCAAACAACAACAAACATGTTATCACAGAAATTTGTCTAGAACAGATCACGATAGTCTTCAGTTTTCTAGTTGGCACTCTTTGTGAGGGCAGTCATGCCTTTAAACTTATGCAACTTCATAATAAGCCAGAAAATAATCTGTAGAGCAGATTTATTGTGTTGGGAGCTTTCTGACTTTATTGGGCATTACAATCTTCTCCATTTGAGTTCTTGTTTAGATAGCAGTAGTATATAAAAAGGGTAATTGGTTTAGGACAA
>WAAD01018672.1:0-19493 GCA_013389945.1 Fregata magnificens | reverse complement strand
CTGCTGTGGTAGGGTTGGTAACGGAGGGAGTGGATGTTGCAGTCTGTTGTGGAGGTGTGTCTGCTGTCAGGCTTAGCTGGAGTTTTCAGTGCCTTGCAGTGTTTTGATTGTGCCTGTCTTCTGGGGTGCCTTTAAACTCTGCTATTTGTATGTAAGCATTAATGCTGCCACAGTGCAGAATCTTTGTGTGTTTTTCAAATAATCCTATAATCCTTTTACATTCTAAGTTGCTACATAATTTGGACTAAGTAAATGCACTATATGTACTTCTGGCGTGCTTTACAGACACACTGAGCACTTAAAGATCACACTGCTTTATCAGAAAATCAAGGCATTAAATAAGCAAAAAAGTTGTCATAAATTTAAAATAAATACTTGTAATTGCCTGCATTCCAGGACAACAGATGTACCCAAAATCCCCGTATTTAGCCTACCCAAGAAAGACGCTCCTTGTTATTTGCCTCAAAGCAACAGGGACAACAGGCTGGGGCAAACTGTAGTACAGATAAACATATTCTAGGCTGCCTGAATGCTCATTTTGAGTCTGAGTAACTCTGAGGTGTTATAAACATACATGTGTGGTTCAGAATAATCTGCCCCAAAGTTATGAATTGGTATATAAGTATTTCTTGTAAAGTGTTTTTTAATTAGTAGAGAAATATTGCCATAAAGTTAAGTGTCAGAATCAACCTTTTAGCTTATCGTCAGTAGCCAATTTTCTTATATCTTGTATTTCACAAACTAGGCATGTGCTCATAGACACTTCCAGGGATAAAAGGAGAAGTGTGAGAGCCAGTGAATGCTGTGAATCTTCTCAGTGTATCAGTTTCCAAAACACCTACATTAATCAGTGTTGAATGGATCTAGGGTGAAAATGGCTGAAATGCTTGGTCTTTCAATTTCATATGATTTAATACAGAAAAACTGGGGTTTTTGGGGAAAAAAAAAAAAAGACCAAACATCTTTTGAAGGTCTAGTCTGTTGACTAAATTTTTGTTAATGACAAAAAGTCAAAGTATTGACAGATTCTGAAAAGTGAAATATACTAACTTTTCAAAAAGAAGGGTTGCCTGTTTGAATAAGAATATGAGCTTTTCACCAGCATCTTTTTTCTACTTACAGAAGGTAGTGTAAGACTTTGTGATGTTAAGCCTTTAATACATGAGCCAAGAAAACTAATCAAGTGACTCGAAAGCGTGTGACCAACTTTACCTGATCTCTCAAAAGATCTCAAGATGCTGTATCTTAAACAGTTACGTTTATCGTACTGTCTGTTCTGCTAACTGCAAAATAAATAAGGTAGCTTGTGTGCAAACACTTGCTTTGCTGGATTACCAATGACTTAAGTTTGGGCTAATTTCCTCGAGTGAGAAACAAGCTGAAGTAATCTTTGTGGATTTTTCATGCATTCATTGTTAGCATGGTTCAGCTGCTTCTAGAGTCTGAAATAGCTCATTCAAAGTTATCTTTATGTCAGCAATCAAAGAATTTCTACAAACAGAAATGTGAGAGTTTTACAATGTTTCTTTTCCCAGTAAACATTAGCTGCTCTGTTTACAAAATAGACTTTGTTTGCTTTTATCAACTTTTAAATGAAGTCTGTCAAAATCGCATGTGAGACCACTGGTCTGGGACTCATAGCTGTGAGAATTGCCAGGATTTAGCAGAGGAGAACTGGTGGTACTTACTCCTTGATGAGCTTTTTTTCACCATTAAAGGGCTGAAGGGGAGTAGGTATTAATAGTTTATTTTTCTAGGAGGGACAGAAGAGGAAAATTTCACAATAATAACTAATTATTGTTGAAATAAATATGGATAAATCCATACTGCAAGAATCTCTTTCAAATGAAGCGCATATGTGGAAAGCATTGTCTAAACTCAGACAAACATACTAGTCTTGACTCCATAATAAAATCCATCTTAGGCTGATTTTGAAATTTGTTCTGAATGTTAAATGGCCCCTCAGTTTTGATTTGTTCTGTTGACTACAGTATGGATATAGCAGTAAAAAGAAAGTCCTTACCCGTTCTTTACGAGCTTTAGTCCGTTTCAGAGCAAAGGAAATGTAGACTTCATTTAATTTTAATAAGAAATGATACAGCAATAAATACATTATTGCTTAAGCTGAGAAATGGAGTAAGCAATTAGAACCATAGAATAATTTAGGTTAGAAATGGCCTCAGGAGTTCATCTTGTCCAACCCTCACTCAAAGGAGGCCTAACTGACCTAGAACAGGTTGCACAGGGCCTTGCATGGGTGTTGCTGTGGCAGGGGAGCTGGTTTACATCTTTCATTCTCACATACAAGTTGAGAGAAGTTAAGAACACATGCTAAATTTTTAGCTGTAAATCAGAAAAAAAAATTTTATTTGAGCCATTTATTACTTTATGCATCTACTTGCAATCAAGAACTAAAACATTTTGGTGGAACAAAAATAAGTTCAAAACATATTCAAAATGCAAGCAACCTTCGTCAGATTTATTACTTGGTGGGGATTTTTCCCCTTTTTTATTGGCCTCTCCAATGAGTTTTGCTTTTAAGATTTTGGAGGATTAATCCAGCGTATCTCTCTAGCTTTGCCCTCTGTGATCTCACAGGAGAAACTTAGAATTAATTCCTCATACCCTTTCTGATGGAGGAGATAAGCCTTTAGATAAAATGTTATTTCAGTTGCTGTCTTATCCGGATGTTTGAGCTGCCAGTTAAATTGTAAATTAAAGGCTCAAAACTCTGTATTATGGACTCCAGGTTCATTATTAATGAAAAAATATGCCCTTTTCACAGTTTGTTCTTTTTTCTGTCTTCCAACAAACTCTCAAAAAATACGGTGAATCTTTTCCTCTCTCCTGTTTAAAAAAACCAAAGATACGGTGGTACAATCCTTCCTTTGGAGGACGAAGCTTCTACCATAAATAATTGATTTGTGCCTATTCTGTCCACTTGAATGACCAGCCTATGGAAATGTGAACTTACTTCCGTACAGTGCTTCTTGCTTTGGAATAAAGAAAAGCCTGAATCAGACTTCCTTCATTATACTAGTCTGCAAAGTTTATGTCCCAAATTTTAATGTGACAGAAACTTCTCCATTGTCATTGACCTTTGTATACAGCCTGTCAGTTTTGCCACTTCCGTTGACTTAATTTCCCACTCACACAGTGGGGATTTATCTCGGTCATCTCTTCGTACTTTTAAATTAAGTCATTGAAACAACTAAATAACAATTGACCATACTATTTCAAAGCTGTCTATTTTATTGGGTCTTCGTGTAAGGACAGCCACTCTTTATAGAATGCTACATATACTTACAGTTCTGTTTTATGGGAAATCTTTGTGCAATTACGTTTTAGATATTAAGAGGGACATCTCACAAGAGAAGTGCCTTATTTGTAAGATCCACGAGATGTTGGTTGGTTCAGATACAAGCTCTAGCTCTTTTTGTGGTGTTATTATTTCTGGCCATAGCTTATCTAAGTGAAAAAGTTTATGGAAATGAAAAAAAAAAAAAAAAGCTAACTTCCTGCAGTTTTTGGTCTTTCTTATTTTGTCCTGATTGGCTTAACCTTACTCCTACCATGGCATATGTACAAGTGCAGATTAAAAAAAAAAAAATCAATGTATACCAGCAAAGATTTTCATAGACGTTATAGCCATAAAATTCCAAGCCTTAATTATAAAATTAGAGCATCCCAGAGAAGTAACAGATGCTTTGATGTACTGCGGTGTGCATATTTGAGTGTACAAGGATATCATATATTAAGGTAAAACAGTTGTTTCGCAGTTGGATTATGTATGAATATGGACGTGACTGGGAACTCATGCACACATACATGTGATGGAGTCACCAGTCTTAACAACTATGGTGCCTTGTTTGAAAGTCCACCTGATAATATTTATCATCTTGATAGGTTTTATGTTCAGTACAGGCATGATTGGTAGGCAGACCAATTCAGTAGGGTTATAAAGTGATCTGCCAAAAAAAAAAGGGAATTTTAACAATTCAGTGATATGTGTATATCTGCTTATTTTATCTCTTTCCAAATGGTTAATTCTTCAACGTCTGTTCCACTTTGTCTCTAAAAGGAGTGCTCCCCTGAGGCAGAATGCATGCTGGCCTTCTGTGATGGGCCAAATCTTTCTCCCTGCAGTTCACTCAAGTTGGACTATCATGTCAGCTTGCAGCCTTCAGCCTCTGAAATTAGCACTGCTACATGCTGTCTAGGTACTGTGGTGCATCCCACAGGTATTTGCATTTTTTATATACCTTGTATGTAAACTGACCTTGCAAACCTCTCAGTGTTGTCACCATTTGCTTGAAGAGGGCTGCATATGGGAGCTAGGTTCACTTACAGATTGGAGCTGTACTTAGTGAAGTGTTTTGGGACACTTTGGAATGGAAAGCATTATAAGTATGTACATTATTAATGACAGAATAAGTACTTTGTAATAGTGTATATGGCATATTGGTGAATGTAACATGAACTGCATTATCAGTAAAGAGCTATGAAAAGAATATAAGACTGACAGGATAAAAAAAAAAAGAAAATAAACCTCATCTATCAGACATACCCTTTTACAAACTTTCTCTGTTTTCCATTACACAACACATAACCACCTTGAGCCAAAGGGACTGTGCTGAGAAAGGCTGAAGATCCTTTATTCATTGTACAGGACAAACAGAGACAGAGGTGTTGCCTTCTGTGTACAGAAAAGGAATATGCTGAAAGCGATTGCAAAAATGCATCTTGAAAATGAGGCTCTGTTTTGAGAAACAGTCAGAGTAAACAAAAAATATAAGGAGGACTTTAACAGTTCATCTTTGTTGGAAAGTAGTAATAGTTCTTATGCCTTCAGGAGACCTATATTCTATTTTTATGTATTACAAGTTCAGTGTCTCTATTAATTATCCCTCCGTGCTCCATTCTAAAATCAGTCAAAAACATTTATCTACCTTCCCAAAACTCCAAAGCATGCTGTGGTTTTTTAAACATTGCTTATTTATCTTAGAGGGTTTTCGTCTTCAGTAGTCATTGAATATAAAATAACTAGTAGAATATGTTATACCCTTCTAAATGGAAGGATAAATTATTCTGTTGGTGTTAGACACCAACTTACAGGAGCCAAAGCTATACTCTGAATGCTTGTTGAATATATACGCACTTGTTCAGTGATTGCTGCCAGGGTGGGTCCCTTCAGACACTTCTGTAGATTCCAACCCTCGGGTTTTTTTTCTCCCAGGCTTCTCTCTTTCCCCCAGTTTTAATAGAAGACTGTCTCAAGTTGCCAAGTTGTCCATGCAACTTAGTTGCATGTGATTTGCTAACTCTTCAGGTTCTTTTGACCTGTGTTGGTCAATATTTCCTTCTTCTGGCATCTGCTTAAATGACAACTGTGCTGGCCACCATATTTCCCACTTGCCTACTAATCCTTCCTTAAATTTTCTTCTCTCTATTTCTTGGTATTAAATGCAAATGAATGGACTCAAGGAGGCAAAACTGGTTTTTATTGTGCCTCACACCTCCAGATAATCAGCCACTCCAATATGATCCATCCTTTTGACTGTCATAGCTTACAAAACAGCATAAAATGATCCTGAGAGAGGATTCTAAATTTTTTCCATGGTTTAATGTTAGATGGAGTCCAAATTCTGTTCTGGAGGTAGCCATAAGATTACCTTTAGAATGTCTCTACCGTTTAGAAGAGATCCTAAGTTATTTATGCAATGTTCTCAGAATTAGAGCCAGATACTCTGATCAAAAGATGAAGGGTAGTGAGAAGAAGGGAAGTACAAATTGTTGAATATTTTTCATTACACTGCTCCTAAGATTCTTGAGTTTCCACAAAAATAAATCCTTTCTATGTAAAAGCAACGTGAATCAATAGCAAGAATCTTTACAAGACACAGAAAGCAGTGTCCAAGCTGGTTTTGATTTTTTTTCTTCATTTTAAGAGTTTGTGTCAGGTACAGCAGACCTCAGCTTTCAACATGTTTTTTGTCATCTCAATTTTCTGGTTTTGTTCCAGTAGCTGTAATTTACACAAGAAGGGGGATATCTTATTTATTTTATTCACCACCAAGATAGAAGGAAACTTTGTGATCAGAATGCATCTAACAGTGAGATGCCTTGGGTTTGTTGCCAGAGTTCTTTGTCAAAGATGCTCTTTTAAAGTAAAAATAGGTAGCATAACTAAATCAAATGGCAGCATATGTCCCTAGGGGAAGTGTGAGTTGCTTCAGAATGAACAAAACTAATATACTTAAGACCAAATCGTGCAAATTCTTATTTCTGCTCTAGTAAAATTGCTGCATTATGATTAGAAAGAAAATAATGATTTAGGTAGGACTGAAAAAGCTGATTAATTAATCCTCTCTGTTATTACTGTTATTGTGAAAACTGCGAGTCTGTCATTAGAGATTCAAACTTTGATCACAGGAACCTATCCTTTCATCTGAAAAATGTAGTCCATAAGATTGTCAGGTGGGATTTTGTTCACGTTGTGTCTTTAAAAAGGTAATGTATTACTCCCTTATTAACCACTGACTTGTACAACTAGTCCATTCAGTCCAGGGAGATTGTATGGGAGAGTAACTGCTCGTCACTGTAGTAAAGGTAACTGTCTAGTTTTAAAGACAAATTAGATGGGTTTTTAAGTGTCCTACTCCATCAAATGTTTAGTTTCTTGAAAGGCTTTGGCTTCATAGTACAACATTTTGTTGTACTGTGAGGATCAACTTAAGAAATGATATCATTGATTCACCTATAATATCAGTCAGATGACTGACATACCTTTTTTGGCAAAAAAAGTAGAGACTCAAAGATAAGTATCTGAATTCAGAAGTTACCTGAAATAAAGAACAAGAACTTCCTTTTTGGTATGTCCATTTAGAGAATATATAGCAGTAAAGCCTATTTCTGAGAGTGCTTTTTTTGAATATACAATGCTATGGAAGAGACCTGAGCAAGAAAAGATGAAATCTCAGCTTTCAAGCAATCACCCTCATCTACTCTTTCCCCCTCCCCAAGTCAAGTCACCTTTTTTCCGTAATAACAGTGTTCCATAGAGAGCTATACAAATATACTTGCCTATAGTGTTTTTTGTTGTCTCTCTATAACGAGATGCAAGTAACCACAAGTACTACAGAAAGAATGACAAGTCATTGGGAAAGTTGTTCAAATAGACTACAACTGTATGTAACACATCTAGGAAATATGCCATAAGCCATACTGTGCAACTCCTTCACCTATTTCATTTGATTAAGAGCTGTGTTGTGACTATCCGTCCCACTGCCATGCTATAAATGTGGTTTTGGCAGAGATGCTGGGCAAATGAGAAGGAGCAGTTCCCAAAACTGGAGTCCCCTGTCACGTTCTCAGTCTTCTCAAGGAGGAGATAGCTACTTCCTCCTCCAATTAATTGGAAATACAACCCTGTTTGATTAAGTATGCTGGAGAAAGCTGTAAAGAAAATTCATTAAAAAAGCCAACACACCACACTGAGTACAGAAGTTGCATAAAGGAGGAGGAAACCCAACCCCAGCAATCAAATTCAATTAATAATATGATATAAATTATTTCCCATCCCCCTGTAGGCAGCCAGGCTGAAGTTTACAGCATATTTGGATCCACTTCAATCATATAGCTGACAGATTATTTCTCCTCTTCTAGAATGTTTCCCCAAATGAGCAGAAGGTGGAGCAAGCATTGTCACTACAGGCACAGGCGTCAAAGGGTGAGCTCACACTCCTGCGCTGGCCCAGCACTCCTGTCCTCTCCTTTTCAAGAACCCAAGGGTCCTGTGCAGGACTGGCAGGCTGATAAGGCACTGGTGCATGTTTTATTCCTCTATTACTTAGACAAAACCATAACATCTACGTGCATGAAGGGAGAGAGAGACCATTAAATAAGCACGCAGAAAGGAGATCTGTTGCCCTCTTGCTTAAATGTGGTTTAACAAAAGACAAATGTTGTTATTTGTGTCTAGTTATATATACTTCAAATTCTCTTAAATATTCTTTGAAGCTAGTTGTACAGATCTGTAAAAAGTATCTTTGCTATCGGTCAGAAAATTTTTTGCTTCTCTGTAGAAAATGTGGGTGAAAGATAAAACAATCATTTCTATCTAAAATAAATACTAAAACCCTTTCCTTCAAAGGAAAATGATAAGCAATTTCTGTTTTAATTTTAGCATTGGAAAATTAAAACTTGTACTTCAAGAATAAAATGACTTTAGAATGAACTTTGGACAAAATCAATTTAAAGACTTCTAATGACTCTAATAGGTTTTGGACCAGGCCTGAAAAAGATAAATTATGAACCTACCTTATTCTTCTCCCTCCAGGAACTCAGGAGATCTTATCATCAGAGTGTAAATCTCAAAGGAACAGCTTGCTGCTGCTTTTATTTATCACCTCCCAAAGTTCATTGTAGTTCTTGGGGGAATCAGTTTAATTACGACAGTAAATACTGTTCTAAATTTTTTCACCCCATGATGAAAAAGTATACAGCCATAATTACAGTCTGTGCATAGCATGCTTTGTCTCTGATTTACTTGTTTGCCAAAAAGCCATTTTCATGTGCTAATATTGCAGCAGTAATAGTGTCACTTGACCTACTTAAATAGCAAGTGTTTAGCACATAGCTGAAGTCATTGCAGAGCATGCATGCTAAATATACTCTTTGCGATAATTATAATGATAAAAAAATATGAAATCTAGGTAACAAGAACAAGGTTTTCAAATGTCACCCATCTGCACTGGTGAGGAAGGGGTGGAGAGAGGGAATGTAAGATATATTACTTCTACAGTCCCTGTTTCTTTAAACAAAGTAGTCTGAAGGTTTTTTCCTCCCTTCATTGAACACATTTCATTGTGAAAAACAAAGGCACTTTTTTTTTTTCCTTCTTTTTATTGCAATGACAGATGCTTGCAGGGATGGCTTAAGCACTCAGCTGGAAGGGTTTGAATCCAGTTATTCAGAAGTGTGGAGAAAGGCAACGGAGTTTTGGGGGAATGCATGATGGGTGGCTCTTGGTAGAACAGTAGAAAGAGGGCTGTGAGTCATATTTTTAAAACATGAGATTACAGGAGAGATGGGCAGGCTGCTTTTATTCTGACTTTCATAACATCGGGGACAACTCAACTTCACTCTTAATTGAAGTTCCCCTTTCTGCAGGTGTTCAAAAAGAGCTTACCAGGCTGGTGTGAATAAATGATTGTCTAACTGTCAAATACCACAGACCACCTTGATTTTTTTTGCTGCCAGGTCATCCAAAAGTGCCAGCTCTCTATAAAAGAATCAATCCTGTGAAAGCACTAGATGTCTGTTAACAGATTTTTTTTTTTTCTTTCTCAAAAGGGATTGGTTTTCTGTTGGTGTAAGAAGAGTTTCCTCATGGATCACCAGCTATCACACTGATAAAATGAAAGCCTAACTAATTCACAGAAAGGAAAGGAAATATAGCAACATATGAAGATGAGGGTTTTTCGAATTAAAGCCCAGCTCCAATCATCTTATGAACCAAAACACATTATCTTAAGCAGTAGCTAGTAAACTGGCAATCACATACGGGAGGAAATCTTGGCACCATCCCATCAAATCTCTGATGTGTATCAGACAGAGAGGCAAGAGAAGACATTTTTTACCTTAAATCATAAGGGTCATTTAATCTGCTGCTCCTTACAGAACATAGTAGTTTATATATATACATGAATGAATATAGATGCGAATATATTTTGCTCCCTTAGTTAAGGTGTAAATTAAATTCTATGGTGGGTGAACACTTTGGAAGTTTCTTGGTGTGAGGTTTCTAAGTTTCACACTTACAGCAGGTCCGTAGTTACAATGGACAATATATAACACAGACTACTGTGCTACTGCCATCATTGTTGAAAACACATCATGGAAATAAGTTAGTTTATGTTATTTTAAGTTATGAAAGACTTCCTTTCTGTTGGGAAACACAGAAGTATATATCTCTTACAGGAAAGAAAATCTGGAACAGATAAAAAAACAATTCCATGCATTACCTTTGCATCATCCTTTCTGAAAAATATATTGGCATTTTTAGAAAACCACTAAATTAAATCCCATTTGAGGTCAAATATATCGAAATATTCGAGTATATTTATATGGAAGTCCCTGGATATAAGTTTTGTAAATATTTTGCATGTTTAGATTGAACTGATTAAATGTTTTAGATTTTGAGAAATATGTAGCTCCCTGTCACAACACATAGGGCTAAAAGCAAGGGTTACTTAGAATCAGATTTCAGCAGAGAGAAATAACGTCTTTAAATGTATATATTGTTTCATTATTTTTGAATTAAACATTTTGGTTTGAAAACATTTCTATTCAAAATTTTCCAATGAAGTTTTTTTAATAATATCTCTTTTTTTTGCTTAAGATTGATGTAATTTTTTTGCTGGTAAGTCCTAAACCAGAACAGTGGAAGAAAAAAATGTGTAAGTTTCAGCCACTGTTTTTAAGATTGGCAACTAAAATAGAATTTTTTTTTTTAAATTAGTTCTGGATCAGAACATCTCATTTGAAAGTATTAGAAATATGATCTCATTGACGCCCATCTATTTCATGCTGTAGATCTATATAGCTATAATTATATATTTTTTACTTTTTCTGATTCAATCACGGTACGGGCAGCTATAGGAGGATGTGTTGTTTATCATGTTATTTATGCTGAAATGAGGGGCAGGAGTTTCCATGGTCCCTTGAGAGATCCTGATCTCATTTTCCTGCTGGATAAAATTCCTGTTCCACTGCATGAGCAACTCTGGGATTCATGGAGTCAATAGAACTCTGCTACCCCAGGATATTCAGATCATCATTCCCTTTTGGTTAATCCCTTAGGCAGAAAGCATGTCCAACATCTAGTGAGACAGACTGCTTTATAATCAAGCTATGTGCATCAAGCTAGAGCTCTACAGCCTTAGACTCTGAATTAAAAATGAGGGTGACAGAGCATGGGTATGTTTTAGGAGTTTAAGAACCATATATTGATATGTTCTTAAGATAAATGAAAGAATCATGCCTCTGATTTTGAATTTCTCACCTGAGGGCACCAACTGTCATCAAGAGCTTACAACAGAAGCATTATTTCCACATTCCTTGCAGACTATGAGGAAGTAATTTCGTGTAACGTAATTAGAGGCTGATCTTGTCACATGCAAGTCCAGATTCTGTTTCTAGTGCATTCACCTAGCTCATTTTCTATATTTGATACTTTCTGATTATTTAAAATTCTCTCCTTTTTTCCCCATCCTCCTTTCCCCTGGTATATGGCTTTAGGGCAGGTTATTGAAGTATATCATTCAGGATAGGGGCTTCACAAAGGTGTAAACACTGTTTGGTCACTGTCTTGCTATATCTTCACTGTATATAGACGTCTTCAGTCTCCAGGCAGGTCAGTGAAGCTCTGTCTAGACCATTAATTTTGAAAAGAATGAGAATTACCATGTTTTAATAAGAGATGTGTTAATTGCAGACTCTGGTAAATAAGTATGTACAAAATCCCCTCAGTGTGTTTTTACCATATCAGGAATTAATGTCGAGTGAAGACTTGTGTGTGTGAAATGCTTGGCTAGTGACTGACACAGTGGTTGAGTCACAGAGATTGAAATAGCTCAGGAGTTATTGTCTATACAGGGAGGTGTGTTAAAAATAAATAAAAATATGACTACTTGTAAAGAACAGGGACCTCGTTTTCTGTTCCTGCCTAAATTTGTAATCCTGCACTGAGATTAGCTGTGTTTAATAACCTGAGAATTGGAATTACTGAGCAGTGCTGAACTCTTGCAGATAAATCCTCCAGGTGTGCTATGACTATTCTGCAGAGGCCTTAAGTATGAGGGGTTTTGTTTTGGGGTTTTGTTTTGGGTTGGTTTGTTGTTTTTTTTTTTCATAATGCCACCGAACGACTTCAAGCTCTTTGAAAAGGAAGCTTCCTAAAACCAAAGAACAAAAGTGTTCTGCTTTAGCTTGCCATTTCTTTGCTAGCTATTATTTTGATGTTGGAATTTAAGCTTGTCAAGGATCCTTAAAGAAACAAATGAGACAGAATGAAGGATGTGTCATTCCAGTTCAAAGTTTTTGCTGCTTCACCAGGTGAAGGGAAATTAGAAGGCAGATGGAAGTTATAAAGAACGCAGGTTTAAGGGTCGTATGGGGACTGTTTACAAGAATATACAGGGAGACCAGCTTTTTGTTCTCTCTAAATGAGGTATGTGAAAATCAAGAATATGACTAAGACTGCATATACAGCAAGAATAGCTTGTTGTAGTTGATTTTCTTGGTTTCGTTGCTCACTGCCATTTTTATCACCACAGTATTGTAATTTTTCTCAAAGATTGGGTATGAGAGCATAACGTTCTTTGTGGAGTAATTAGGGTGCTCATATAACACAAGCAAACTTGCCTCACAGCTGGAAACCTCTCCTTTAGAAATTACTTGGAGAGAATTTGCTTTCCGGAGCCTTATTGAACAGCTCAGTGCAACAGAGGAGGGATTCCCCATCCTATATTGAAGGCTGTTACTATTTCCCGACCATAGTGAGCAAGTGAATGACTTCAGCCTTTAAAAGGAGATTTGCTTCACTTTAAACTTGAAAACTTAAGCCAAGATCTGCTGAGTAAAGATGAAGCCATGTAAATTGAAGTGGTTGGATTTTGTGTGAGATGATTTCCGTGGTTTGACTTAGTCTGCTGTACTTCGCATTAGAAGATACGCAATTAGAAGCACTAAACGCTAGTAAAGAAGGGTTGAAAACGACACTGGTCTGAGACTCAATTTTCAGGGAACTTCTTCAAAGCAGCTAAGGTAGGCCTCCCTATTCATAGCAGCAGCTCTTCGGATGTAACATTCATGTTTTCACACAACGGGAAGTTGGGATGTATTGTTTCCAGCTCTGAAAAATAATTCTCATTACCATTTTGCTGCTTTTCAGATGTATTATTATGCAACATTTATATCTAGTTCATCTGAAGCTTCCAGCATCTGTAACAAAAGCCTAATACGATTTCATTTTTAAACTTACACCGACAAGATGTCAAGGGTAAAGTCTGTAGTCAAAGGATGTTAGGACAAATCTACCCTGCAACTATGTCTTTGGAAGCTATCAGTTCATATGCTATGTCTCTGTCTCATACTTCTTGTGTGCACACACACCTTTACAGTCAGTAGCCACTTGTATATTTATGTTGCTTAAGACTTTCCTAGACAAAGGATTTTATGACCTTTTTGCAACAAGCACTAGGAGCTGTGTTGTTTGCAGAAGACTTTTGAAATTGAACCATGGAGTCGGAGCATTGCCTTTCTTTGTCCTGAGATTCCATGCAGGTTTAGCTGAGGTATAAAGACAACCTTATCAGAGAAATGTCTGCAGAAAATGCATTTAAGCCTTCCAGTCTAAGACAGGTTCCTGTCGTTGCCAAAGGAACGTACTGCTGGCATAACCAGGACTAAACTGAAGGAAACAGGACAGAGATCTGGACTGGATCTCCCACTGTAATCTTAGCAAGTCAGGTGAGAGCGTGATGCCCTCCGCATATACAAAATTCTGCAGAGCAGAAGCAGTAACTGAGACCTCAGACAAATGAACACTGTTATTTCTTCTTCCGGTTTTTAAGATTATCAAGATTATATGGACCAACTAAGTAGTTTAAAATCCTGTATAATTATTGTCTCTGCTGGATTTGCTTTCGAATTAATTCTACTCAATGTTGTGGCAAATTAATTTTGGAAAGTCATTAGAAGCGTCGAGGTACTGACATTTTAAATCTGCTTGTTCCTGCTATACTAGCCAAAACCTCAAAATAAAAAATTAAAAAAAAAAAATTGTAGACACATTAGTAACAGCAGCTGAAGGGTTAATAAGACTTTAATTGAGTCACTACTTGACCAGGCAAATTATATCCCTATTCGGTGTGTGCCATTTACACACGTTTCCCATGATTTCTTTCCTAAGGTAATAGGCCTAGCAGCTAACTGGCTGCTGCTCCTGCTATGCTTCAGCAGCTGTCATTTTGACATATTTTATGCTTTCTTTGGAAGAGAGAGGTTGATTGAATGTGAGAAAAGTGGAACTTTGACAGGCTGTCAGAATCCCTTGCAGCACAAACCTACCTGCCAGCTAACTTGTTTCAGGTTTATTTGAAAGAAGGTTTCCAGCACACAAACTTCCATTACTAGCCCAAGAAGGTCTTAAATAGGTAGCTTCTATTTTAGCAAAATCTGAATTAAGTAATTTTCACTTCAAATTGGTTTAAATTTCAGGAAGTCCAGGTACCTCTGAGAAAGCAAAAGCAAGTTCCTTTTCCTCTGTCCATATGGAAAGGCCTAGGTGGATTAAAGGCATGTTGTTCTTTACTTTCTTTCACTATTTTTATTGTAATCAGTTATTTGTCCTCATTTATGAACAGACTTCTGAAATTCCGAAGTCAGTTCATCAATTGGTCAGGAGTAGGCGTGTTGTAAATGATCATTCCTTAATAGGGGATCAAGCTGGGAGGAGATGCAGCTGTTATTACTAATGGAATCAAGCTGTTATAATTAATAGCAGACAACTATTCACACAACACATTCACTTATTCACTCACGTAATTCACTTACTCATAACCATCCTGTTGGGGCAATCCCAACAGCATGTTCAGAGGCAGAGGTTGTATTGGTGTCCTAATGGCATCTAGTTAGGTGTTTGGAAAGGCCCTCTGAGTGCTCTTTGCTTTCTGAGGTGTAAATATATATTCCTGAAGTTTTCATCTGCATGTAGCAGCTACAGCCCTCTCGGATCCAGTCTGAGTCACACAGCCTGTAGGTGATGCCAGTGTGGGCTAGGGGCCTTGGGCAGATTCAGCGTGTTCTCGATGTCCTGTGTTTATCCAGTCTTGCAGCTGTGACAGGGCTACTGGTCTTACTGGAGTTAAATTGGTCTTGGGAAACATTCACACAGTATCTTCTCAGCAGGTGCTTTTCCTTTCTTTGGCCTGGAGTTTTCTGATAACTACATCTCCATCTAAATCTATAAATAACTGTAGAAACCGTTCACTCAATTCACAGATGAGTAATCTTTATGAAAGCCAAAAATAAATAGAAATGAGATGATCTCAAAGAAAGGGACTTCTCATCATTCTGATCATCCTGAAAAACATGTTTACATGTGCCATTTTCAGTTTGCTTGGTGGCTTGCATTAAAATGATTAGTAACAATATACAATATTTATTCATCTGCATTATCAGACACCTTTTGAGGCACATCCATAACATTTTATGTGTACCAGCTTTGGTATTTGCATTTACCTATATGTGCTAAATGCAAGTTTTTTTGCCAATCTGCATGCACTAATACAGTTTTACCTATGAAAATCTCTCCTACAGTATATACAGTGATGAAATGAAACCTTACATTCAGCTCTGGTCCTATGATAATTATCATATACCATCTCTTCTGGAATAGATCTGTACTATACCTGCCAAAGCAGTCACAAAGCTGTCTGACTGAAGGGTGCGCCTAGCTAGATTCTCACCCTGAATCCATGCTACCTACACAGTCTCTGTCCCTCCTAATGATTTAAGGAGGTTTATGGAACTTTATAACTAAATAATAGCAGAATGGTGTAAAAGACAAAGATTAGTATGACTTAACTGACTGAGATACAAAGTGAATCATGTGCCTGGGAGATTTAGTGAGCATACAGGTGAAAGTAACCAAAAGAACATGCTGACCCATCTCCTCTTAACGCATTTTCCTAAGAATAGATGCTTGTCTTACTGAACTTAGTAAAACCTTGTTTTCTCTTTTCTCCGTATCTTGTAAAACTTCCAGTGTCCACTAGTT
This sequence comes from Fregata magnificens, assembly GCA_013389945.1. Taxonomy (NCBI): domain Eukaryota; kingdom Metazoa; phylum Chordata; class Aves; order Suliformes; family Fregatidae; genus Fregata; species Fregata magnificens. The sequence goes on along the minus strand of WAAD01018672.1, from coordinate 3,649 downwards.
GGTCCCAACACGTGTTGGACCCAAGTTGCTTTTCAGTCATTATAGTTTTGAGATTGTCTTGGGGTGAGAGTCACTGTATAAATATAATTATTTATTACAAAAGTTATGTACAGGAAGGTGGAAGAAACCCAACTATGGCACACAAAACAATTTCATAATGTGGTATAAATTCCAACCTGTCTTCTGGTAGGCAGTTTGCACGATGCCTACAGCAAATTCAGTCCCACTCTAATCCTAGGCTTGTCCACAGTGTCCAACAGTGCTACCTGAAGAGGTTACCCTTTATTACAATCAATAGGTGCCATTGACTCACATAATACCAGTGCTCCTAATGGCAGTAATAAATAATAATAAAATGGAAAAAAAAACCCTAAAGAAAAAAAATGAAGTGGTGTAAGTTAATCTTGCTGCTGTACCATAACAATTTTTGTTCTTAATAAAAGGAAAAAAAGCACTGTCATACTGAGTTGAAGGAGAAAAAAGAATTTAATTCAGGCAAGGTTCTGCAGATATTTCATTTTCCTATGGAGGACCAGGGAACTTACAGAGACCATTGTATAACACTTAGCGTCAAGTTAGTGTACTCTGTGACCAGTTTCCCATAGGAGTGATGGAAGAAATTGTCAGCATTCTATTTTCTTGTCTCAGATAATTTTTTCCTCTCCTTCTAAACATGATTTTACCCCACCCCACCCTGCCTTGTGAATCCAATGTTTTTGTGGTACGGTTATCCAAATTATTCCTCACCAAAACACACAAACTTCCAAAAATGAGCAAACTTTATGCAGCACTGCCAGATACTGTTAGTCAAACAGGTAAGATGATACAGCAATGAAAAGTATTTCTCAAGACAATTCAGAATGCTTTCAGAAGGTCATCTAGCCTGCCTTACTGCTTATTTATCCACATTCTTTATAACTGTACGTAGTAATTAGTCACAAATTAAAACACTTGGATTATTCAAACTGTGATTAGCCAGTTAATCACTGGAAACCCCAAGACGACTTAGAAGTCCACTCTGTACTGGGATTCTTTTCCATGCAGACATGAACAAAAAAAGAGTGGAAAATTTTGAAGATTAGTAGACAAAGCTCTAACAATTATGTGGTTTCATTGCTTGAAAGGGACTGTTCAGAAGCAAATTCCTTGTAGGAATTTCACTGTCAGAATAATGGAGAGTTTTGATTTCATCTGGAGTTGAGAGAGCTTGCTGAAAATGCAGTCAGAGGGCTAAGTTCTAGAATTTACGCATGTTACCTTTAAAAGCAGAACATGGCATTGGAAAGCAAGCTAGAAGTCCTGACTAAAACTCAAGACCAGTTTCTCCATCTGAAAGGAGGAAAGTGATGGATTAATTGTTAATGATTGTTGTTCAGAAAAAATCTGTCAGTTTTATGTGTTCATAGAATCTGACACCGTAGCCCAGTTCAAGCTTTCAAATATTGCTGCTATACAAATATTAAATTAGAAAAATATTAATAATTAAATTAATCCATGTTTTACTTTTCCATGTGAAAGATTTTTCCTTCTCAGAGATATATGCTCAAGTGACATGTAAAAAGTCATTTCTAGAATTAGATTTCCATAGGACTTTGTTTTCTCTCATATTTCTGTATCTATTTGGCTACACTTTTATCATTTGTACTTCATAAATTTAAGAGTTGGGCATGTAAAACCAGATACAGATTTTGAAAAACTGTACAGTTTGCAAGATTTGCACATGAATCTATCTGTATGCAGACAGAAACCCATGCGGTATTCTGTATAGAATATTAAGGACAATATGAGGAATGTGAGAACCTGTACAGAGTTTTTTTGAATGCTAATACATCACGGAATCACTTTGTTTTCTGACCGCGTAGGACTTGCCGCGTAGGAATATTCACTTCAACCCACAGAAGTACCTTGTGCACAATTTTTTATGCCAGCTCAAACCATTGACATTTGGGTAAAGAGCAGAAACGTCCTTAGTGGCAAGGGAAAGTGAGTTTTCAATGCACATGCAGCATACTTATCCTTCCATCCTTAAATTTGATGATGATACTATTAATTGTTTAATTTTTAATTTTCTCTCTCTCACAGACTTTACTATGAACTTAACTTCTAAAATCATTTTGGTTTTCGCTTAAAAGGACGTGTACATGCACAAGCATGCATGTGTGTGTGCGTACGTGTGGTACTCAAGCTTCTGGCTGCCAAGTTAATTGAAAGTTAGATTAGGTACCTGTACAGTACATTGAGATTTGTATGTTTAGTTATATATCTTAATACGTGTGTGTATGTGTGTATATGTAGAAATATATTTATACACACACCCCACATATAAACTTAAAAGTATATATGCATATATGCAAAATATTTATATCCATATGTGTATGTGCATTAATATATACATGTGTTCTCAAAGATAGTTTTACTCCTTCCTGAAATCATGTACTGTATTCATAGTTTTACCAGACTCTTCCTCTAAGGCACTTTCTAAACTGAACGCATTTAGGTAAGGAAGAGGATGGTGCTGCCAGGCAGTATTTTGAAGGGGAAATGAGAAAGAGCTAATTTTCTTCACAATAGTAGGCACAACCAAAGACATATCAATATAGTACAGGAGAGGCAGAGGAGGCAGAAACATGCTTTCATGTGAAATTGAAGTTGTCTAAGAATATCACTGTTGAAATCTTTAACATACTCCTCCTCCACAAAAATGAGGAAAAATGACAAGCCTATCTTTTTCTTTTCCAGTTCAATGACAAAAAATCTTCTTTAAATTGACTTTGCTACAGCGTAGCCATCTTACTTTTGGAACAAAGAATGCTGTTTGTCACGTTGGCCCTGCACACTGTGGCATGAAAACAAACCAACCAACCAACCCTCCTGGAAAAGGTGCCCATAATCATTGTGATACACCATTCCCCTTTCCATGCCGAAGGCCAGCCTTTTAAAGGTAGGACTATCATTTCTCAATAGAGCAGAAAAAGATCTGTAGAACATGCAAGCTGAAAAGGCCATGAGAACATTCTAGGAAGTCAGCACACAGAAACTGGAAGCAGGTTCATGTCAGCTGCTGGTTCATTATCCTTTGTGCTCCACCGAGGACTGCTGGGAATTAAATTAGTACTTTTGAAGAGGAAGCCCACTGTTCACTGTCCATCTTTGGCAGTATTTCCACATCACAAGGGGCTGGACGACCCTTGTCAAGTGCGAGGCTGAAAATGTGAAACAGTACATTCCAGCCCAGTTTATCCTTCATGCTAATGAAAGGAATTGCTTTCCTTTTGCAAATGAAGGGAATAAACTAGAGAGAACATGGATTGAAATGTGCATCTTTGGTAACAAAGTAAATACATTCACATACCTCATTTATACCCACCTATGAGCATCTACTTGATGGTATCTGTATATTTGCAAAAGGAGATTAATTTAAAAGTATAGAAGAAACACCTTTTTATAGCATTTCTTGTGGAAAAATCATTCTGGTGATGATTGTAATCACATTAATCCTCTTTCACATATTTCATTTGCTCATCGCGAATGAGGAACTGGGTGAATTTTAAGGCCATTTCGGATTTGACAGCATGCCACAGAGTAGAGGAAAACAAGCAGCAAAGCCAAGGAAGCACACTTGTCATCCCTCTTCTCACAGGAAGGATTG
>WAAD01018661.1:17400-29012 GCA_013389945.1 Fregata magnificens | reverse complement strand
CAAGAATCCTTTTCCCCCTTTGCGATAGCTGTACTATGGATTATAACAAACACTCATGAATGAGAAACACAGAAACACAGAAATGGAGAGAGCATGCTATCTAAAGCCAAAGGTATATGCCTAGAAAACAACTTACCGAGTTTAAATTGATAATTATAATGCTTTAGACACTGTCGTGGAAAGAAAAAAAAATAGGATAATATCATAGCGTGTGTCCACCATACTATGACCAGGTTAGGATACATTAAAAGACTATTGTCTGTCATTACTGTGATCAATAAAAGTACTCACACTGACCATTAGATTAGATTGGAGTTAGATGTGATTCAACTAATTACTGTTACTTTTTAGAAGCTTATGTGGCTGGGCAGAGTTTGCTCTGTCCCAGAAAATTTCAAATTTGCTTAAGAAGAAATGAATAGGCAAATTTAATCCTTTACTAGAGCAAAAATACATTTCCATAGAGGAAAACTTTTTGATGCCCTTTTTCAGACTATCCTTGTCTTGATAAAACAAGTTGACTAACAAATGGTGTGGGATATCATCTTGGGTAAAGTTTTCCCAAAACATTCTTCAGACATGTCTTTTTCTCATTTAGGCAATTTATGTAGCTACACTGATAGACATCATACTGAAACAAGCATTAACCTACCTCACTTCCACATTGAGCTATCTCAGAATTACCTTATCAAATTTCCTGTCATCTGCAAAGCTCAACAAGATCAATGTCTTATAAAATAGATTAAATATATTTGATCACACAATCCACACACAGTCCAATTCACAACTTTAACATATTACATATCTTTATTATCATACTAACTAATTAACAAAGACTTTGTCTTCTGAGGTATATCATACTACTCCCACAACTATCCCACCACCATTTTGGTTTCATTGACAAATTATTATTCTAATATTCCTCTAAGATTTTATTGTTCTCAGATATTGCATTCCTTTCTACTTGCTCAATTCCAAACACTTAACATGGATTGCTAAACCTCAAAATACTCACCTGTCCATAAAAGCTCAAGGTTTAGTGTCTGCCAGATCTGGTTTTTTTGTGCTGACTGAAATGCACTGTTTGCAAATGTATGTTGGTTTGATCACTTCTCCTAACTGGAGGACTTGGCCAGAAGCATAAGACAAAACTTCTCTAACATCTTAGAAGTGTTGTCAATGCTCACTACATGTTCCAGCACAAAGTAGTAACCTTGTCAAACTGAGCTGTGAAACTCTAATACAAACAGAAAAAAAATTAAGTAAATTGTTTTCGGGCCACATAATGACCAGATTTCACTGTATTGTCTCACTACCAATTTTTCATGTTTCTTAGAGTGAAGAGCTTTCATTCTGCCAGTTACAAAGCAAACTGTAGTGAAAAAAAATCAAAATGGGTTAATCTTTTTTTTTATGAAACAATGGGGTTTAGGCCTCGGAGGAGGGTTTCAGCCCATCTCACCTACACACTGAAACTTCACTTCCCTCGTAGCTCTGGATATTTAGAACAAAGCAAGATCACAACTCTCTAAGTGGCACTGGGTATGCAGAAATGCAGAAAAAACCTCATACATATCAGTCAAATCCCACTGCAGCACAGCTGTCTATCTACACTGACTGAGCTGTAGATGTGAGTCCTAGAGCTGATAACCAGGCCAGCAAAGAATTAATTCTCTCACTACTGTGAAGTTTCTTTGCTAATGCAGAGTACAACAGCTGTCATCACAGAGAGATGCACATTTATTTTGGGGAGAAACAAATACATTCAGTGCCCCAGTTCCGGTTTTTCCATGGTTGCACTGGCATTATGAATAAAGCACACTGGTGCTATATATCCTAGTCATCCAGGCCTAATGATCTCCTATATCAAATCAAGCTTCCTTTCACAACCATGTTCCTACATTTCTTTCAAAGCAAACCATAGGCCATAAAAGAACAGTGTTAGCCTAAGTCTTTATTGGGCAATACAGCCAGGCGTGCATCGCTAGACCAAGACTGTAAGGCGCACAGTGAAATGCTCCTGAAGTCTAAAATAGCCATCAAAATACCAACAGCTGCTTGAAATTCTCCTCTCCCCATATTCAGAAGGTTTAATACTACCATAACGCCTTGTCAACAATGATGAGCAATAAACTACTAGTGTCCCAAAAGAGTCCGGTGGCAAGTGAAGCATCAGAAGACCCATCGATCACTAGGTTGGCCGGTCTCTTTCCTCTGCCGTGGGGGCAGCATGACTTTAGGCTCTTCTCTCAGCCCACCAACCTTCCCGTGAACCATCCCTCCTCCCCTCATTTCCCTGTGGCCAGGACAGGTCCCTCTCTGCTGTTCATTCCTGTACTGAGAGATTCCTGTTGTTCTGCACTCCTGATGGTCCCAGAGCATTTTCTCTGATTCTCCCCTGGAAATGGCTCCCTCTTCCTACTGACTACATGGGCAGCATGACTATCCTTTTCAGCATCATCATTCAAACAATTGTAGGTGCAGTTATTTATTGTCTCTGTATCTGGTCATCTTAAATTTAATTCTACTGCAAAGATATGATTTCAAGTCAGACTGAAGTTTTTACTGTAGTAAAAAAAAAAAAATTTGCTTCCCATCCTCCTGTCTTCTAAATACTTAAGAAAATTCAGCTGTCAAAGAATCAAGCCAGCTGAAGGCAGACACACAACAATCACCAAGTCCTCTACAGGCTTTTTCCCTTACACTACAAAATTGTTACTAAACAAATACAGCTCAACTCTCCTCAATTTTTTTTCTTTTTTTTTTTTTTTTTAATTCTCTCCTGTATTGTTTCTCTCCTCACTTTCATTTCCTACTTTTTCACTGAATACCATGAAGCCCTTCTGTCTGAATGCACACTGAAGAACAGCCAAAGAGCGTGGAGGTGTAGGTTTTACTCTGGATAATTCACATAACACCCAGCCCCACAAATCTGAAGAATTGCCATGGGTGCTGAGAGCTTTTGGTGGATCTCTCCAGTGAGAATATGAAAATCTAAGTTGATTTTACACCATGGCTTTAAATGGAATTCATCATGAAACACAGATTATTAGATTTCTTCACAGCAAAGTGTCAATTGAAATATTTTATATGAAAAGGGAATGATGTGCAAAGAATAATATGACGTGACATAATATTCATAAAACAAAGATGTCATCTTCGATACGTTTATGTCTGTGTTTTGTGTTGGCTGCAATTAGATTCAAGATCTGAATGTCCCTAATGTAAGAATTGCTCAGTTTTAGCCTTTCACATGCCAGCTTCATAGGAACTACACCCCTCTCCCTGCCAGCAAAGGCCCAAGGAGGAAAAGAGGAGGGGAACAAAAATAAACAAATAAAGCAAAAAACAGAGTAAGCCAAGGTGTGGAGAAAAACCTATTGAAATCTATTTAAAAATATTTAGGATATAGCCTAACACTTTACACAAGAGTAGAATCAAACATAACACCATCCTGGTCAAAGTTTTCACCCACATGAGCTGCAAATTATGGCAGTCTTAGCCATAATTTGGGGGGGTGCGGAGGAAAGGTGAGAAGAAGAAGGGAAGTGGACTTGAGCAGAAAGCAAGCATATTGCTTTGGCCTCTACACCAATAATAAACTTATTACAATAAAGCACTATAACACACCTACCAGTGGTCACTGTTGGTGTATTGCCTCCCATACGCCAACATCTGTTAGTTATCTGTTGCCAAACCCTGGCTAACCATCAAGAACAGATCTCTAAATTACTCTGCCAATTACACACAGCAGTGGGTTTGCTATTGCTGCACAAATCATAAGATAAGCCAGCTGCAGCTGACTCTAAAACAAGTGTCCAATGATGCTAAACTCAAGCATGCTCAAGAACAAGACCTTCTCTCCCTGCTAGTTTTACTTTCATCAGATCCAAGTTCTTTCTTGTTATTAGCTAAACTATATCTTTCCAGACTTCGTTTCATGCAGGTGGAAAACAGGAGTCTTTGAACCAGCTGGAATTCATGGCCTTTCCCCAGTGTCCAACGGCAACCCCTGTTTCACTGTGGGCCAGTAAACTCTCAGACTGTTCTTGTCCATGTCTAAGAGATCAGATATGTAAATAAACTCTTTTAACTACTGTTAACAAAAAAATATTTGCTGTAAACCACTTCTTTTAACTACTCAGGCCCATTTTGGACAAGTCAATTTTGTAACAGGTTTGGCTTTCCTGAAACTCTCTGAATAAACTCAAGTGTTTTTTAATCAAATTGACACAGGATATGAAAACTCTTTTAGGACATTTATAAAATCATCAGTATATCATTAACAAAACCATCTCCATTTATTTTAAAACAAAACCTGTATGTGAGCTAACATCTAACACCACAGTGCTATAGCAAAGGGGAGGAGTGGAAGAGTCTTCTCAATCACATGAATGCAAAAGTAAAATTCAATAAAAATAATCAGCTTTTCCTCCTTTTCCTAACTGGTTGCCAGAAAACTCATCCCATCTCAGCAGAGACCTTGGCATGGATCCTGTAAAAATCATAGCATTCAATTTCCCATGCCTAGCTCAAAAAGCTTTTCTTCATGTTGCAATATTCAGCAGGTAATTGATTTGAGCTGATTTACATTTTAAGTTCTAGAGTGAGACTGGTGAACTCTTTGTGTTAGTATTTTCACAGATTAAAACTAAAGATAACTCTCCATCCATTTGTGAATTATTCATGAACACATTTGAGCTTTACAAATTGGTTTGATATTCAGATCTATATGATGAAAGGTCCGAGTAGCTAGATTTGTTTAAACAGAAAATTATATAGATGAAATTGTACGTAACAAGACATATACACACCACTCGAAGCAAAGGTCATGTTGAGGGGAGCCCTTTCATTTCACTAGCAGAGAAAATGAGATTGTTCCTGCATGTGACTTTCTAATGGGGGTGGCAGACAGCACTAGTGCCAGGCAGGGGAAGGCTTTACTGAGTTTGAGGCATTCCTCTGAGCCAGTCAAGAAACTGCTCATGAGAAAAGGCTCACCACATCCTGAATCTGTAAATCTCAGCTGCAGCTAAAGAGTGCTAGAAAACATGAGAGCTTATGCAGCACTTCAGCTAATTTTCTACTATACCGTGACAAATTGAAAGTCTTTTAAAATTAGGCTCCTATATCATTAATTTTTGAAAGTTAAACTAGAAACATGCATATGGTCTCACCACAGAATACCCTGGTGACTGGGAGATACACCAGTTTTTCAGGGACAGAGTAGTCTGCTTCTATATGCACCCTAAGAGGAGTGAAGTCCTTACACATGGCATACGTAGGAGTACACGCACATGAATGTAAAAGTCTATATGCATGATATACTGTCACAATTTAGGATAATATCACAAGCTACGGAGGTTCATCATGGAGTTATGCAAGAGGAATAACATAAGTACTTTTACAGCAAAGCTGGTGCAGAAGGGAAAATAAGCAAAAGGAAAGAGAATATCCAAAATAATGCACGGCTTGTTAAAAAACAGAGGCACAGTAGGACAAGTACTCAGAAAGCCTTGATGTAGTTCTCCTTTTTTTAGTAATTCTTTGTACCCCACACCTTCATGTCACTTTTTATATTACTACCTTTGCATAACACATTTTTCCGTCTTCTTCCTTCCCCACCACCATATCGTGATACCATGACTACCTACTCTGAGTACACAAAATGTCCCCCACCTATTCTTACGCAACACCACTTGCCTTCCCTTTAAGGCATGTGCTAAGGAGAAGAGATCTCCCACTTGATAATACTCATAGTAACAAAGACCAATGATGGTGCCTTTCCACAGTATTTCACTGAGTCCCTATATCCTTTTGTTTCTGTAGAACTGGATCATTCCCGTGTCTTTTGCCTTTTTCGTGTGCTGTTGGCTAAACATTTTCTCCATTCAGTAAGACAGCTTAACACATTCATGACTTCAAAAGGGTCTTGAAAACACCCTGCCTGACCTAAGCTTTCCGATGCTTCTCCCTACAATGTTCCTACAGAAAATTCTCTAGTAGTTTGTTGAAAAGATGTGTAAACATATACGTAAATATGTGTATATATAGATACATGTATATGTAGGTATCATCTCTAGAACAACTTCTCTTTTTAGGTTGTTAAACCGAACAAAAAACTCCAGCTCTATAAAACAGCACAGCATAGTTCAGCTTACCTTGTTGCGCTGCTGGAGTTCACACAAAGCAGTATAATTGCACGACAAGAAGCTGACACATCCTACTATCAGATCTGAGCACTGAAGCATTCTTTCTTGCATCGTTAAAGAGATTTATTGCTGAAAAGGTCTTTTTTTTTTGGGTGGGAAAGGTGGCACTGAACCCAGATATGGACTGAGCTTGCTTTTGTTTGTGTTCACTAGGCTAACCTGTTATATCCTTTTGCTTCCCCCTTCCCCCACGGGTAATTGAGTTTTTATGTTGCTTTCTCATGCTGAAAAACAACGTTCTATACTCATTCTTTCCGCAAAATATAAATACACCCAGCAGACTGTATTTTTGAAAAATAATCTCTTCTCTGGGAAGTGAAAAAATCCAGGTATCTTCCAAGGATATTTAAAGAAGGAGGAGTGACAGGCAGAGGGTGGGGTGGAAGGAGCATTGGAACATACATCCTAAGGAATGAAAACTCAGATGATAGTATCCCACACTGAATCATGGCATATTGGGTAGTGGTCCTTGCAGTACAAAATTTCACTAAGGAAAACATTTTGAAAATGGGAAAACAGTGGAAAATCAGGATAAAACAATGAAGATGCCAGTCCAGCGCTTCAAGTTTGGTATAACCTTACTCGTGTGAATAATCTTATTAAAGATGCATAACCTTTCATTCACAATCTGTTCTGATAGACTGACAGATAAATAGGCCTAGGTGACTTGAATTCCATAATTACATATTTGTAAACCCAAGAATAAATAAATTCAGACTGAATAGCATTGCTCTACCATTCTTTTGTATCAACGCTCAAGAAGCATAGTATTTTCATTGACAAGGCATGATAAAAAGGGACTCCTCACACAAGATGCTCAAGGAAGATGGTAGTAATTGCACTTTGACTCTACTTTAAACACTTATTGGCATAAGAAGATAAAACCTATTAGAAGTTTATTACTATCAGAGATGGTTGATTTCCCCTAATCATTGTATTTAATAATGCAACAACTACCCAGCATGATACGCATGCTATTTTATGTAGCATAGTTCCAATAATTAATCTCTAAAAGCAGTATGTGTCCTTCTAATGGGATGGGATTTATAAATTTTGTTGAGATTGCTAGATAATCATCACCTGCAAATAATAAATTGATCAACATTCCTTTTAGGAAACTACTGAGCTTATTATTGCACTAGCAGTTTGATTTTTCCTGGAACTGAAACCTTTACTGGGCAAGACACAGCTCTGGTAGGAGGCAAGCAGAACAAAAGACCAAGCTCAAGTATGCGGGGACCATCTCAGGATGCTCCAGGAGCTTTGACAGACAGGTTCCAATTTATTTAACCTATCTTTAAACATTTAAGCAGTCATTTAACATATTACAGCTCCCGCTTGCCTAGATACTCCATCCGAAGTGGTTACTGCTTCCCCTGCCACAGCAAACAAGTCCCCTCAATTCTCATCCTAACATCAAAGGTTACTGGCCAGGGGAAACATGTTTCTGCTCATAGTCGGTGTAGCTCTTGCGTAGATACTTTTCCCAGTCTTTCTCCTTTCCTACAGGTCAGTAAATCCTACAAAACGGCAAGCCAGGTACCTTAAACCTTGATAGGACGTCACTGTAACTAGGCCAACAGTAACTTGGCAGTCTTGAGTATTGCTTGCCAGCATGTATTTATGACTTATGCTTGCCCTTTTCCTCAACTATACCCTCTGCCTTGGTAGCTAGAGGGATATCATTACTGCTTTGCACTATCCAGTGGTTTTACACTGCTGAATAAATTTCTTAAGTAGAGACTAAACCAGCTTGAGTATTTCTTACTCCCAATTTTCCTTAATTCAGCAACAAAATGGACTGTATAGAGCTTTAATTATATATTTCTACTTTAAACTCCTCCACCACCATAAAACTAGGATGCCACAATAGTGGCACATCTTTCTGGTTATGAGCATGACGCAAAGACAGAGACAAAGTTCGCATATTCAGCCTTTGCAGATTTGTTGTAAGCCAACTTTGTATTGCTAAAGTGCTCCTCTGTACTGTCCAATTTATATGTTACAAAAAAGAGAATATCCAAAATAATGAACAATGTCTATCTTTAAAAAATAATGTAGAAATACAATCCTACAGCTTAGAGCAAAGTGCTTTGATGTGCTTACAGTTTGGCCAGTAGTATTTAGTGCTTTTTCCTTTTAAGTGCACCTAAAATGGAAAAGATTTTATAATAGACTGTACTGCATACTTTCATTTTATTTTCCATAAGGACAAATGATAATAGCTTAACCACAGTAAAACACATAGTAGTTGGGGTGTTTTTAAAATTAATTTCTTGTACTTGGTACTGCATATTTATATCTTCTCAGTTTGTTTAGATTAAATAATTTTAATGCTGAACTCAGCACACACAGAATGCTATTAACCACGGGAATAAATATTTTGAAGCTGAGGTTTTAAAAATTGCATCAATATTATTATTCTACTTAATAATAGCTTTTTCATTATAGTTTAAAAGGCAGTTTATCTTGCACTTAAAATAATAAAATGTAACTGTATAAAATAAAAAGCCCTTTTACAAACCACTGATTTAATTATAGTTAGAGATCGTTGTGAACTAGCTTTATGATTCTATTTTTGCATTGTGCTTTTATATTTAGGGGTTTTATCTGCATGCCTAGGCATGCAGATTATATATATATATATGCAGAGACGTGTGTGTGTGTGTGTGTGTGTATTTTGATAACTTATTCAGGTTGCATTGCCATGCTTTGTAAGTTAAAGTTTTCAGCATGCTGTATTTCAACTGTTAGAAATAGTTTGTAAGTAAGTGTTCTGAATTCCCAGATCTCTACAGAAACAAGTTAGGTAGAAGTGATGCAGTTCTACTCTAATGGGGAGACACAAGATAAAAAAAACACCACTTATAAACTGAACTGATTTGCCAACTGATTTTCCAGACTTTCTTTTCTAAACCAAAACTTTACTTGACTTTGCAAGAAGGGCATCTGGATACACATAAGTTTTCTACCACTTTCTACTTCCAGCATATGGGCCAAACACAGTGGGTGCCTTATGGTTGAAGACCAAAGGGGGAGCTTATACACAGCCTCCTTAGGGTTCTTCAGCCATGAGGGGTGTAAAAAGAAAGGTGGGGAAAAAATGCGAAAATCTTTTATTTTCCCATTCACACATTTGAAAACACAACGGATAAAAAATAATCTCTGCACTAAGAAAGAAATTCACAGCCCAGTTTAGTCTGAAGGCAATGTTTGCCTCACAGCATGAGGGAACACTGGCAATGTTCGTTTGCTCTCACTGCTTTTGATCACTGCTTTCCATCCACCAAGGCTTGTTAGCAGGTTTTTTTCTCCAACATACTATTTTAAATCACTGCAACTACCCTGCCCAGTTTCAATAGATCATGCCTAAAGGAGAAGCTGTCCTTATATATTCCTCTATACCAGTAGAAATAAGATTAATTTCATCGTAAATTTTTCAAATAATCCAAAACTTAAATGACCACACATGCTAGCCAATTTCTCTGGGTTTCTTGAGGCTGATTCTCTCCTATGAGGTTTAAAACATTCAAGGCTTGCTTCCTCCTTGTTGGGAAGGAAGTTTCGTATCCTACGCTGTTTTATGAGAAGTTCTGTTGAATTTATATCACAAAAATAAGATCTTTCAGGATGAGATAAACTAACCATGCTGAGATCCAAATATTGTCCTCATTGACACCGTGCTGAAGAGAATTCAAAGGGTGATCTCTTCAACCTACAGCACTGATGGCCTACAAAATCAATATATGTTTTCTTCACCTACAGAAACAGCCTGACACTCCCACATCCACCACTTGTCCTCATCCCCGCTGGAAATCCCCTGCTCCTGCAGGAGTGCCCTCAGACCTGCTTCCAGTTCAAAACAAAACAAAAAAGAAAAAAATGCATTTCACTACCTCAGCTTATCCTGCAGCCTTACAGACAGGTATGTGTCTGCAAGTATATGTCAGCACTACTGAGGGACAGAAACATTTTAGGACAGTTAGGACACTGAACAATTTTTCTAGTACATGTAAGAACCTACACCCTTACATTACAGTCAGTCCACTCACATTTTAAGATAGTTGTCAGGAGGGGACAGAGGGTGGGTGCAGTTTAGTTATATTTTAAGCTTTGGAAAACAAGAGAGCCATTAAAAATGGGTTCTAATTCTTCACAGCTGCTTCCAGTTTTGCAATGTGCATCCCTCTCAAAAAGGCTAAGTTGAACTGCAAGTGAAAGAATATGTGTTATCTTAAGAAACAGAGTTGATTTCAGAAATGTCAAAACTCAAGCTTCTGTTGAACATAGCACTGGTTTTGTGTACCCAGAAGAATATGATTTTGATTTATTTCTTCCTTACCTTATTTGGCTCTTAAGAGTATATTTAATAATTTTAAATCAAATGAGAATTTGTATTTGGTAAAATTAAGCAACACTAGTNCTGTATATTCAACCATAACATCAGCTCAAGAACAGATGGAGTTCCTGTGTCAACATCTCATGTGTCCTTTTAAACACATTTTCTAGACAATCATTTTGTTCTCTAAGCTTAGTTTTCTTCACGTATGCATGTAATGGTGTTACATAGTGCCCTGGAACGCATAAAAGCTGAAAAATGAATGACAAAATTTCACAAATTGATCTTTTGTAGATCACTGTCTTACAGCAAAGGCCTTGGTTTCTTGTAATGTTCACCAGAACAGTTTTGTCTTCCTTGCCTTTGGCTTTTNGTGTTTAAATGACAAAGCACTAGATGTTGCTGGTAAAAAAAAAATCAAGAAAATTAAATTTTAGTTGGAAAGATTATGTTGATATGTCTATACAATTTATTCACTTTTGAGAAACTGCAGCAAACTGACACTAACTAACCAAATGTTTACAACACACCAATCTAAGCTGTTCACAGATTTAACAAACAGGAGGAGCCTGGCTGAAACCCACTGCAAAAAGAGGTGGGATGATAGTATTTGAATGACTTGTATTGACCCTGAATTAGCTTTAACTCACATTTTATTGTCAGTACAGCAGTTTATCCTGCAGACTAAGGAATACTGGAACATCCAAAATTTGACAGCAGGCAACTTCTTTGTACTGAGCAAAAGAGAAATAAAGTCTCCAAGATGGTTAAGAGCACTTTCAGACAGACAAGCTAAAGTGCAGTCAATCACTTTCCGGTCCTGTATTTCAACTCCAGAAACACTTAAAAGCCTTACACATCTACCTACCTGATATCCCAGCACACTTTCCTGCTATATTTTATGACCAAAGATCTTTCTTATACAGATGAACACCACAATTTGGCATGCATACTGAGCCATTTTTGAAGGCTGAACTACTCAGTTTAATACCACTACCTCCATTAATGTTCCTGGAATGGGTCTGGGTGACTGTGTTTTGTATCCTTTTTCTACACCTTAT
>WAAD01018661.1:1232-17295 GCA_013389945.1 Fregata magnificens | reverse complement strand
GAGAAGTGTTCATGCTGCAATAAAACTGTATCATTTACACACATGCACATCCCTCCCTCACAGCCTTTCACTCTCAGCTGGCTGCTCCCTTCCGAGTATCTTCTCTTCAAGAGAGCAAACAGCCACAAGCCTGCCCCCCATCCATCTCTATGTGGTACACTATGTTTACACAAAGCACAGGACCATCAGTGTATGCAATACCTCTAAGTACCTNAGATCACTGTCTTACAGCAAAGGCCTTGGTTTCTTGTAATGTTCACCAGAACAGTTTTGTCTTCCTTGCCTTTGGCTTTTTCAACCAAGACTTAGCAGAACAGCCCCTCTGCTCTGTGGACCACACTGCACCTCCAGAACCACCCCCCAGCAATTTACAGGAGGGCAGGGCTGCTTTCTTATTGCCCTGTTCACTTCTTCCTATCATGTTTCAGTTACTATATTATGCATATTTTTAAATACCTATTTTTGTTTTAATAAGATATGCTTATGCTTTTGCTGACACTTGCACTTGGCGAATCTCAATTTTGTACACATCCATTCTATTTGGCTGCCACCAAAAAAACCAGAATTTTAGACAGGTAAAACCAGACAGCAATGACCACAGATTTCAAATCTCAAGACTGTATCATACTGGAAGCTTAACGAGACCTCTGTAGTTTTGAGTGAGCAGAAATTATGTACAGAGAGCTCTAAACTGGAAAGAGTACTAGTTTTGAACTATCAGTTCAATATTTGACATCCACAATGGATAGACTATGGAAGACACTACTTCTCTGCATTTAGTCAAAGAAACCTAAAGCAGGATTGCTAAGGTTTGCTTTAGACAGCTGATTTATTTTTTTATTCCTAATTCAACAATATTTTTGGCCCTTTGGTCAAAACAGGTTGATAATTCAATTATTTTACATTGCTGTTGAAGAAAGCTGTTTCAGAAAAGCATTCTGCTACCTGCTAAGCCAGTAAAATATATAGTGGTGTATGATGGATGCATATGGCGTACCAATAACAAGAGCTGGAAAACATTTGGGGAGTTTCTGGAATCTGAATGGACTACCCCTTAACAAAGCACCTATACACATACTTTTCAAGGATAGATCTCAGAAGTAAAAAAAAAATCACTACACTTTAGTTAAACACTAACCACTATTTCAAAACCTATTTGTTTTTCTAGTTACTAGTGCTCTTTATGGATGACACGTAAGGCTACGCAAGACTTCTAATTCCTTAATCTGACTGTTAGTCTTAAATAAAGAAGTTATTAAGAATGTCATGCAGCACAGACTCTGATGCATTTCCTTACTTTAAAAAAAACCCCAAACAAACAAACAAAAAAAACCCCAAAAGCATTGCTTCTGAAACACTGAAGAATCAAGAATTACGCAGTGAGATGTCCTGAAGTGCGGACTTCTCTCTAGAGAAAGATGTATGTATTACACACATGGGCACTCCTCCAAATCCAGCTTCTGGGCTCTCGACCTTTATTGCCCACCTACAGATGTACTTTTGATAATCCTTTCCACAAATACATGACATATGAATTTAAAATAAACAGAAAAAACTGTACCATACATACAAGCTTTGAAAAGACCCATAGCTAGTAATATATAGTAAGACCATTGTACAAACCCCATTCTAGCCTAGGTAGTTTACTTCATTTTGAGATGCATGCTTAGACAGAAAGCATCCCTTCATGCAGTTTTACATCCTTTTCTTTACACATTTAATTTTTAGAAGCTGAGATTTATTTTGCAAAGTATTGCACAAAGGAGCTGACTGGGTAGCTTAAGAGAAAGAAAAAAAACAGAATATGGACTACTTTTCTGAGTCTGTCCTGGAAGATGACTTGCTCCAATTATTCCCTAGAACACAAATACTGTTTTATGAAAACAGCAAACAGGAACCGTTTTAACTGTATGCACCTGCTATTCGGGATTTACATTTCAATAGGCTGTGTTAGTACTCAAAGTTTTATGGAACTCTGGAAGCACTGTCCTTTTACTGTTAATCACTTTTTTCCTCTGCAATTTGCTAGGATTTACAGGATATGTGGATGTTGGGTGATTAAGAATAATTGCCCAGCTTTTCCAATGTTGTACAGCATTCTTAAAAGGTGATTCAGATGTAATATCAATAGAAATTAATTTAAGACCATAACATGCTGATGACTTGTATTGAAATGAGCAAATATATTTGGATTTATTTTTTTAATTTGTCATGAGATTAACAGAGTAGAAATTAGTTAATAATGAGTACCTTAAGATTTCTAAATGCCTTGTCTCCAATCTCTATATTCAAGATATCATAAATGCTTTTTAAAGTATAACCATATCTCATCACTGTAAAATATTGAGTGCGGAAACAATTTAAAAAATGTTTAATACATCTTTTCCCTACTAGCAAGGAACACATGAAAAATTGTTTTTCCTTTTAGGTAGACATTAAGTTAGAAATGTTATCAGATAAAATATGTAAAACAATTGATGCAAAACTAATACTAATTCTGAATAATGAAAAAAATTTTTGAGAGCCTGTAGTCCGTTGTGAAGTATGTAAATTATTTTCTTCTCACAGAGAAAGATAAAGATTTCAATTAAAAAGAAAGTGATACTGAAGGTGTATTTGCTTAATTTTGTCATGCTTATATATGATAACCCTCAACCTTCTGTAAGGGGTGGTCACAAATGGCTCAGCAGTCCTTTCAGAAAGGTATTCCAAAAAGCAACTTCCAGAAAGAAATTAACTGGAATCACTCTAGAGCCTGATGCAATAGAGAATTAAATCTGTCACAACCCACTACAATAGCACATGCATCAAGAAAACCATATTTAGTCTCCCTCTCTCCTGCAAAATCTGAACACTTATGTTTAAAAAAATATAAAAACAATCATTCATAAGACTATACGTAAGGTGAAGAAATGAGAAAGGCACCACTCAGAACTTGAGCATTCAAAAGAGCCGCAGTTTGTGTCAGCACAGGAAAATCTACCCAGAAATGGTTTGCATATAAAAGTCACACCAGTGCTCAGCATTTGAGTTTTAGATTCACATTATTACTCCCACCATTTTAAGAGAGATAAGTAAATTCATGTGCTCTCCTATTCCATAAAAAGAGTGGAAAGAGGTTTTTTTACTATTATTTGAAAAAGTTTGGTACTCTACTCCAGGCAGAAGGGAAGATGGGACTTATACCTTTACTTTCACTTCTGAAGATGAAATACATAGCATACAAAGCCATCTTAACTCAGATGGCATACAGATTTTTTTTTTTTTTAATAGTGCCTCTCAATCTACTTAAATAACTACAAGATGAACTCTAAACAGAACCAGTAATGTGTCACTTGGATCGGAGGTAGTTGGTCATACCAATCCACTGCGGTCATACGCTCTTAATCGTTTGTGATGCTAGTGGAGAAACAGAAAAACAAGCAGTTAAAGAAAAATGTAAATTATAAGCTCTACCACGCTATTATTTTATGATGCTTGAGAGTGTCAGGTATTTTCATGAAGTCAGCTCTTAATGCTAAGATTTATCTACCCACTACTTTTCATCTTCAGCTTTCATGTTTCAAGTTACATTCATTTAGTAAGTTAACTGCCATGACCCACAAGGAAAGATTTCACCCCTTCTTGCTCAAAAGACAGAACCAGAGCTGGACTAGTCAAGCCTTAAACTCAATAAACTGTACCCATGCACCAGGTAGGATTTCCTCAGAAATAGGACCTACATGATACAGATGTCTCTGGGATTTAAGTAAAGTTCAGAATAAAACCACTATAGCTAAGAAATGCCAATTTTTTAATAGAAGAAGGAGAAAATCCTCACCAGTGGTTTAATAAAAAAAATATTTTTAGGATTACTATATTCTTTAACTAAATAGGAGTTTGAAAAGCCTATTTCAGGATTCCTGGGACACACAGTGTACTTAAATCCTTAAAGCACTACTTTGAACAAAACTACATTAATATACTGTAACATCTAACTTTGGCATTAATAGATATAACGTGGCTATAAAAGCCTGTTCATTTCAAAATTTGCTAGTTCCACGTCTCTAGTGGTAACTCAGTTGTGGTCACTGATGGTGCTCGTGCTTCGAGCTACAGGCACCATCAGTACGCAGCTTAACCCCGAGAACACAGTGAGAAGCAAAGGTAGGACATGAAATGCAGAGTTTAACCACCCATAAGACCTTCCTAAAGTATTGTACATCAAAAAATGGGGACCAGGTGAAAAAATTACATACATCAGTCCATGTGCCTCCCAAAAGGTCCAGTGAAACGGAACCACATAACAGTCAAGGCAGGAAGGCACCACCCTGAGAGGTCGCTTACTCCAGTGCTCAGAGCAGGGTCAGCCAGAGCAGGTTGCTCAGGGCCATGTCAGTTCAGGTTTTAAGTCTTTCCAGGGAAGAAGACTCCACAGCCTCTCTGGGAACTAACAATCAGCTGGATTACTCCTATTTCCCCCCCCCCCCCTTCAAAAACATACAATATTTTTGAATTTTCTGACAATTTTTGTTAAAGCAGACTAACTTTAAAGCAAGCAACAGCATATCAAAATAAAACTCCGTGCATGAATTATAGCTTAAAAAATATTCAAATACTTAATTTCCAAAACTGGATATCAAGGCTTGTTACATTCTTAACAGAAAGCAAAGTGTGTACATCCTAAGATAAGCTTTAGTTGGCCTATTATAAACCAGGAGTATTTAAAAATGTGTTTTCAGAAACATCAAAAAATTATATGGTCTTCATTCTTAAATGGAAACCTCAATATGTTTCAGATTTCCCACTTTAACTCCCCACTTTTTTTGGCTGAAA
This sequence comes from Fregata magnificens, assembly GCA_013389945.1. Lineage (NCBI taxonomy): Eukaryota > Metazoa > Chordata > Aves > Suliformes > Fregatidae > Fregata > Fregata magnificens. Next base: position 12,480 of record WAAD01018661.1, on the reverse strand, counting down.
TAATCTGACATGGTCAACAAATGCAAGTTCTTTCTTCCAGACTAGGCAAAACTTCATTTTACTACAGCTGTGCTCATTGTTTAAAAAGACAAGAGATTGCACAGTTTGTGACTAGAGAGTTCCTACGCCCTGCCTTTACTTCAAAAGACTTTCTGAGAATCACCTAACAGCAGAGAAGGAATCCTTTTTCAGCTGGGATTTGCTGTTCAGCAACTTCTGTTTATTCCTCCTGAAGTAAGTTCATACTCTCTCTCCTTTTAATCACTACAGATTTTGGACACTGTATGTTTATTTCCCATTTCTATACCAAGAATGCTGCTGTTAAATACTACTGCAGCTAAATGAAACCCATAATTTAAGATGTCACTGGGCAATGTTTTGCTTTCAGTTTAGAGCCCTGCAAGCTTTGAGGTCAAATGTCAGGAGTGGGGATTTTCCTTTCCAATACTACTTAGTCCATAAACTTATCCTTCTTCCTCCCTTCAGGATGAAAAAGCATACAGCCTGTTCAATTTGCCTTACATTTAATTGCAGAGCCACATTCATGTTTTCAGCTACAGTACTGGAACTCACCATTGGAAAAGAGCAGTGTATATTATATCTCATGCCAACACTTTTGACTGTTTTCCTTATGTTACAAATCAATAAAAATACATTAAATGACTAAAGATAAGCAGCTTCCAAACAATGAAATTCAGAGTCATTTCAACTTCTTCTATTGCATTAGAAAATTTACCTTCAGTTACAACTTCACTAGTAATCAAAAATTACACTTCCACCAGTGTTGTTATTTGTAATCCTGAAGCAAGGTGTGTCCTGAAGCAATAAAATTCCCAGTGTTTTAGGAGAATCAAGTCTGGATAATATATAAGGACTTTAGATCTTTTGATATCTAAAGGATGGGTGTCAAGAGGATGGGGCCAGACTCTTTCAGACAGGACAAGGGGCCATGGGCACAAATTAGAACACAGGAAGTTCTGTCCAAATGTGAGAAAAAACTTCTTCACTGTGAGGGTGACAGAGCACTGGAACAGGTTGCCCAGGGAGGTTTTGGAGTCTCCTTCTCTGGAAATATTCAAATTCCACCTGGACACGGTCCTGTGCACCCTGCTCTAGGTGAACCTGCTCAAGCAGGGGGGTTGGACGAGATGATCTCCAGAGGTCCCTTCCAACCCCAACCATTCTGTGATTCTGTGATCTCCAGTGGAGAAGCCGTTCAAAGTGGCAGCATATATAATGCACAAAATACTGCTGATTTTTTTATGTCACTTTTTCTTTGCATTCATGTAGTCTGTTACAAGTACAAGAAGTAATGCAAGCAGTATTTTACACATACAACAAGCATAAAAGTGTTAAGGCTTGAAAACAAGCTTTCTCACCATATAGTATGTTTGCATAAAACCTGTCTCCGAGATGCTAACACCATTAGATATTTAAGCTTTAATTGCAGTGCCATCATGCTCCTTTATGTTTTGATGGATTTATTGTTTCCTCTTTGGAAATGATCCAACCCATGCAAATACCAGGTGGAACAGCATTCTGATGCAGGAGAAATGAAAGACATTTTAGTTAAATAATTCCCCTATACTTTTGATAAAACATGCAAAGTGTTTTAACAATGAAAAAACAACATATGGCACTGAACAAGGGGAAAATTGTTTATTCAAGCTAAGTTTAACATGTTACTATTATGAAGGATATGATAGGTTTTCGTGTAATCACTTAACATGTTTCGCCCTCTCCCTTTCCTGTATTCTCTCCCATTAAAGTAAACCTTTACAGAGGACAGAAGTAATTGTTCCTTTTATCTCAAGGCAATCAACTTCTGAAATGGAGAATTATGTTATATCATAATTTGCTTATTTTTAAAATACCATTTCACACTTGAAAAGGGGGNAGGGTTTCTTGAGTGGGTGGTCCTTGAGTCGGTGGTCGCGATCTCCCCCTGCCGGAATTACCTCTCCTCTAAGTTCACTTAAACTTGGCACCACTAAGTGGTCCTTCACGGACCGTTAACACAACAGGCAATTATTCACTCCAAAGTCTTTGTTCTAAGACAGAAAGATTACATTTCACTATGCCATATTATTGTTTAGATGAAACGACCAAGTTGTTCCTTGTCCACCTGCTCCTCCTTAAAGAACAAAACATACTACCTCTGATCTTAATACTATGTGGCACAATCACATTTTACATATTGATTAAATCCTTGATATTTAAATCAAGATGGGAAGGGTTGGGTGGACTTTTGAGCAGCATTGCTGGTGCATAACATGTTTCTATAGTTACATTTTCACAACTTATCACCAGCCTATATCATATTTCATTATTGTTTAGTTCCCCATCACCTTCGTTACAGTATGAGGAGTAACTGCCTATTTAGAATAGTGAATAACTCCTTCTTCAAGCTCTCCCAGAAGAAACACATTATACAGAAAAAAGATACAACTTCTTGATCACACCGACTTCTGTTGAGAAGTGTCCAAGCACCCACAGCAACTCTATCACAACAGACCAGGAACTGCAGTTTCAATAGGAATAAGCCAGCTCCTCAGCTGCATCTTGCCTCTGCTGCCAAAAAGGAGCAAGCAGATCCCAGTTCCTTCCAGGATAGGATCCGATCCCTTTTTGTTCCAACACTTCAGAAATTGAAGATCACTTCTATCCTTTGCAGCCATTTTGGAAAAAAACTCTGATACTCTAATTTCTTGAAGTATCACATATCACTCTTTTCTCTCACCTCACTAGGACTTAATATACCCATTTTACACTGAACTCAGATACATCATTTAGGAGGAAAGTGGAGTTAAGTAAAGGAAAAAAGTAGAAAACACCTCACCTCATCCATTTTCTCCCTAACAAAAAGGAACAGTCACTCACTTCAGAGTACAGAAGTCTTCATTCTATAACACTCCTGCTGTTATCACCCCACAAAATAAAGTGACATTTGAAGTAAAATCTAAGGGCATTTGCATGGCAACAGTAAAGAACAATGGAGTGCTTTGCTCCTGAGAAGTGTTCCAAGATCTCCATTAAGAGTGCAGCATTTCCTCGTAAGATCCACTTCAAAATAGGATTCCTACGCCCCGCTTAACTGGACCTGTTAAACTCTCTTAATGCAAGATCTCACACCTTGAAAAAGTGTAGCACAGGTCTTTTCCAGGTGTTTTAGGACAGGAAGAAAAAACAGATGTTTGGTCAGTGTTGACAGGACCAACAGAGAAACTTTCTTGGTGTGAACAAGAAAAATGGAAGACTGACCAGAAGAGAAATCTGATCAGAGCAGTGGACAAGCTAGACAGGAATGAGAAGTGCAAGAAAAAGGTGAATTTGGTACTGTCTTTAACATCTAAAGTACTGCAAAAAATCACAATCAAAAATTGAAATAAAACCTAAGCGCTAAGGGGAAGTCTGAAGACCTGTCACACAGGGTGCTAAGAAAATCTTAGCCTAGGAAAGCCCATGCACACAGTGACTGTGTAACTGCAACACTAGAAACCCAGTACAAACAAGGAGCTGAAGCCACAGGAATAACCTCAGTAATTCAAGAAGTGGAAAAAGGTGAGACCAAATCTTCCAGGCATGGCAGACATTAAAAAGGGAGGAGATCTAGCAAATGAAGCCTTGAAATGGCAGAGTACATGTTCACCCTTTCAAGAAAGAAGGTGGAGTACATCTATTTATCTGCAGAGGTTAACTACCATAGTAAATTTGTAGTACAGTTTTTGTATCATGGTCATTTGCCACTGTTACTAAGGCAATAGTATGGTAAGGAAAAGACACTACAAAAAAACTATTTAATTCTCTCTCAGACTTCACAAGATGATAGTGGTACATCCACAGCACAGTACAGTACCAAAATCTAAATACCTTTTCAATGTGCTATATATGCAAATAGTATTTTTTTTAATAGAAAAAACAGGACTAGCTTACCTAAATCCCCACATATAATAAACTGAAAGATATGAATAATTTGTTTTCTTTTCTATTGCATGAGAGTATTTCTCTTTGTAAATATTCTTTTGAATTTGCAAAGGGAATTAATATATTTTCCAGCCTTAAGGTCAAAAATGAAGACAGAAAGTGCAGAAAAATCCACTTACATTAAAAATAATCTTCATCATAGTCTATTTTGATAAAGAAAGTTTATGCAGTAATTAGCCTCATATTTAAACTATCATATTTGGATTGCTTTAACCAGACTTTACATAATAATCTGAAGCACCGGAACAAAGCTGAGTAAGTAAATAAATTTAAAAAGTTGCATCATAAAAAACCAACAACATTTGATTATTCAGAAAAATAGAAAATAGTCTATAATACTTGGGGAGAGCATATGTACACATAAATCATTTTAATGTTATTTAAACATTTAAATCCAATATATTTAAAATATTCTAAACTGTACCAAAGATTGCATTTTAGAGACACTAAGAGCAGATTTGTTCCTATGACTGTCAAGACTATTTTCTTAAACTTGATTTAAAAAAAAGTATTTTCAAACACCTAAAAAGACAACAAATTATTTTTTAATATTTTCTTACATCTAAGATGAGAAACTAGCAAGTAGAGTATTGCTATTATCCTACTTTGAAAATCTCCATCAGCAAGGAAGGTGCTCAAGCTATCAATCAGTGTATATCTGGAATGGCCTTTTAATTCAATAAACCCTTCTTTTCCAGTGAACACACGTAAAGAAAAATATTATTGCCAGTCAATCTCAGCAATCATGAAGGCAGTACAGATCAAGTTTTACTGTTTAACAAAAACATCTACGGTCAAGAACAACAATACGATGAAGATCAAGTTTATGCATCTTACGTTTTTTCAAGGGATGCATTAACTACCTCTTAACATACTACACTTTAAAATACTTGTCTTTAGCCTTAACTGTCTGTATGAAAAGCAATATGACTTAGGGACAGTATTACTTATTTCATGCTTGCTGACTGAAAAACATCTCTTTTCTGGAGTGGTAAACACCGATTAAGGTTCATTTTATTGTTGAATATGTTACATGCTGCTTCTGTTCGAAAGGGGAAAATTCACATATGCCAAGATTTGCATGCAAGGTGTACCTAAATAGCTTTTCAGGCAAATAAGTCATAATTATTTTGGCATTCCTAAACACATAATACAAATCCAGATACTGCTTTAATACCTGAAGACTCAAGGTCATAGTAAAAAAAAAAAAAGTCAAATTTGGGACATTTCAGGAAGAAAATAAATATTTTGTAAAAAATCATGCTACTTCAAGCTAGATTTTTACAGCTATCCAGTAGTGATTATTCCAGAAGTTGAGGTGTTTTCTGCCTTACAGCAGAAAAAAGTCAGCATATGAGGCACACAGAGCCTGCTGACCCATCTGCTCTCCATTGGCTCGTTATCCATCCCTGGAAGAGCTCCATGCATTCCTGCTGCTCTCTCTCACACAGGGCAGCTTCCTTCCTCACCTTTCGCACTTGTCCTTCCTAAAAAGCATGTATCCATCATCACAGCACACCAGTCGTGACTATGTGTTAGTAAATGTCCAGTTAAGTGAAACATTACAGATTTTGTTAGACCCTTCAAAGTACTATTACACTGAATGAAGAGAAAAGATAAAAGTACCCAAGAGATATCACAGATTAGCATAAGGGTACTTCATGAAATGTAATAAAGCACTAATTTCACAACGAAGTCCTCCTCTCAACCTGTTGTCATTCTGAAGTCTCAAGCTTAGGCATTCTTTTCTCATTTGAACATACACACACTCGCTCTACTATCCAACCTTCCTTAGATGAGTGACATAAAAAATGAAAAACTATGTTCAGAAGCTCCATAAAAATCTGTGGCCCCCAATCAGGAAATTACCAACTGAAAAGTCTGATGCAGCACCAAAATAACTATCAAAATTAATAAAAATTATTTTATTTTAAAATTTCAAAGAATATTTTGGAAAAACCTTTCACATGAACTATAATGTTCCATATCCATTATGGTTTGAATGTAAAGTAAGTTACCTTTTTGTTGGGTTCAAAAAATTCAGGAAGAAAAATCAAAACCTCTCATTCCCAGAGGATTTCCTTTAATGTGTGGTGTATTTGTATCTAATTTCTAGTTCCAAACAACTTGTAATTAAAACTATTATCTTTTTTCTATGACACTTCTGTAAGTTACCTCCCTGAAGTGGGATGAGAGGAGAAAGAAAAATGCAGTTAAATCAAAAATCACCAACCTCTGTCTACTGACTACTTTACTGCACATATCATGTGGCCAATATTATACTTCACTGTCCCTACCAATCACTATTTTATAAAATATAACCTTGGGAAATCCAAATATGATAGGTTAGACCTTCTGACTTAGCTCACTTGATGGTTTTGAACTGCAAGTTTTACATGCAAAAATGTGGCTTTTCAAAAAAATGTCATTTATTTTAAATACTTTAAAAATAAAACATTGCAAAGTTTTGTTAAATTGGATTATTCTCAAAAATATTAAAAAGGATCAACTTAATATAGCTATCAATTTTACTTCTTTAAGGAGTTTGGCCAGTTACCTTGACTAAATTCCTTTAAAAGTGATATTTACTAAACCTGCTGCTGAAGAGACTAGGTATTTATAAGGCAAAATAAAGGAAGGTTATTACACTAGCTTGGGTGCGCAAGAAAAAGATATGAAATGATTCAAAGATGTCCTTTAAGGAAAATGCACTGAACAGCTGGGATTCTTACTACCACAACATCCTTTTCTCCTTGCTGCAATTCTAATGAAAGCACTTAGATGAAAACAGAAGCCCCGATTCTCTGCTTTTCCGCCACATTGCAGTGTACAGACATACATCCTTACTTCCTCTTCCCTTGCCCTCCCCTCTAAAAACTAAAGTGGGTAGAAACACAACAGCACAGCAAGAACGCATCTCAGGGTTCAGCAATCAATTAATTGCACACACAGCTTCTTAGACAGCTATCTCCCAGTCAAAAATCAGCTCCCTGAAGTGCAATGATAATGAGATAGGACCTTGAGCCAAATGATTCCTTTTCATTTTATCACAGCCTCTCACCCTAAACTGGCATTAATAAAAAACCTCTTCTCACTGTTGCCAGTGGCAGGAGTTACACATGTATAGCCTCTGCAGATGTTGCTAAAGCGATTTTTTCTAAATCAAGTCATATGTTTACAATGCATGGGCAAACAAAGAGAGACACCCTCCCATCTCCATGCAAGTTTTCCTTCAGAGAAAAGCTTAAGAGATTTAAGCAGAATAGGTGCAGATGGAACAAGTCTGCCACATCTCACCACCAGAGTCCAGCAACAAGTTAGAGAAGATGGGTTCATGTCCAGCTCAGGATTTTAACAAGGCAACATCTTATCTTCCATGGATTGAACTTACCCCCCAGTTACATCAAGATCATCTTATGGGAAAAAGGAAAACAACTTTACTTTTGAAACCATAAATATCTTGGTAGCCTATTTAAAATCTTAATACCCTAATTAAAATAAAAAGTCAGTTATCATTAGCTTAGTTACAATAATACCATCCAAAACAGAAAACCTTAACAGATGAAGTCATCTTTAATATTATTACAGTAGAAAACTTACTAATACTCTTTTTTCTGGTGTTACACTCACCCTCCTAATATCTGTCTGGGTCCCAAGGCTGACACTTTAGTCTTCATAAGGAAGAGTGTAGTGGGAAGGGTGTCATGGTAAATTATCAGTGTCCCCAAGTCTTAGTGGGCATATGTTTGATGTTGTTGTTGGGTTCCCTTCCTCCTTAGCCCTGGAGTCCCTTTGACTTTCTTTTCTTGCATTTTCTTTTCGTTTCATATATCCCAGCCTGAAGAGTGGGTGTCAAGAGGATGGGGCCACCCCCTGGGACCTGCCACAGCCTGATGCCTGCCCCCAGCAATGACAAAAATCTAGGGCAGCACATTAGTCAGACAAGCTTTGAAGAGCAATATATCATCATCAACCATCAGCCATCAGCCAAGTGAGAACATGTCATGTTAACATGACAATTACTAAGATCTTTCTGAAAGGATGAGACAAATATCTTTAATGTATTTCAGCACCAATCCTAACCTGAGCTACCCTAGAATGTAGTTTAAATTTTGCAGCCAGTGCACCTGGATGGAGAAAGTTACTTTGCCATTAAAGTAATTTTCTATAAAAAAACCCAACCCTGTATTTGTTTGAAAACCATCAGTTGCTATTCATGTTTTGTATTTATACTTTCACACTACTCTCCCACAACTCTGGTTCATAAAAAGAACATATAACTATTCCTCTCCCAGATGGATCTGATTTGTTACTGAAACATTTGGATAGCTAATCATACATATGTATATATACATTGATCTGTCGTCAAATACATATGGGGACTGGAGCACCTCTCTTATGAGGAAAGGCTGAGAGACCTGGGTTTGTTCAGCCTGGAGAAGAGAAGATTGAGGGGGGATCTTGTTACTGCTTATAAATATCTGAAGGGTGGGTGTCAAGAGGATGGGGCCAGACTCTTCTCAGTGGTGCCCAATGACAGGACAAGGGGCAATGGGCATAAATTAGAACACAGGAAGTTCCAGCTGAACGTGAGAAAAAACTTCTTTACTGTGAGGGTGACAGAGCACTGGAACAGGCTGCCCAGAGAGGTTGTGGAGTCTCCTTCTCTGGAAATATCCAAAACCTGCCTGAACGCAGTCCTGTGCACCCTGCTCTCAGTGTACCTGCTCAAGCAGGGGGGTTGGACGAGATGATCTCCAGAGGTCCCTTCCAACCCCAACCATTCTGTAATTCAGTGATTCTGTGATTATATGTATGTATATTTTACTAGGCTACATATATGTATACATACATACATAGAATTAGCCTTGGTTAGGCTACGTATACATACATATTTATATATACTCATATATATACACACACACACACATATATATATAAACACACACAAATACATTGATATTTTATTACATTGGGAGTTTACAGTCCAAAACGTTGCACTTGATAAAGGCAAATACAGAGTCATGGGCATTGTCTACAAAAACTCCCTCTTTTTCAGGAAGTGTTGAGGCAACAGACTAGAGATCTCTTAGACTAGAGATAGCTGTCTAGAGGCAACTGCATTCACACCAACAGCGAGCCCAGAAAGTCCTCTGCTCCAAAAAATTACTTGCATTAAAACTAAGGTAAAATTCTCTTCCCAAGAACAGATTCATCTCCGTTTTGAGGATTAAATACACTGTTCTACCTCTTCTCTCAAGTCAGCAGAAAATCAAGGAATGGTTTAGTTAAGCTATGACACCAAACATTCAGCAAGAGTTGAGTGGAACTCAGTCATTACCTATAAATTCTGCACCTTTTTAGCATTGCTGGATAGATTTCTGATGGACACCAGGGGGTTTATGGTGTTTTTGAACTTTTACAGCTTTATAAATTGAAGAAGGTCATTGAACGAAAGAAGAGATCTTGTTTTGATGAAAATTCCTCCATAACTCAAGGAAGTAGAGGACAAAGAGAGGCTGAGACCATACAATTGCATGACCACTACTACACCATCCACATGACAACTACATACATGGTATTGAGCCAAGTTATTGGTTTCTTGTGCTTCTAATCTAAGAAATCCATGCCACTGCCCCTCTTTTAAACTTAGGAATTAAAACAACTTGTCCTCCAGTACTTTGGACAATTAATTATGCAACAATTACATACAGGAATCAAGGAAGTTAACATTTTGATTACAGGATTTTGATTAATGCTTACACTGTTTCATTTTAGTAGCTATCAAACATAATTAATCTTCAAAAAACAGAGAACTTAAGTACAGACCTTAAGTTATATCAAAAAAAAAGAAATCCTTCGTGTGCTCTGTCATATTTGTGCTTGGATATCTTTTGTGTACGATGAAGGCTCTCAATGCAAGTACAAATTGCTTGGGGTTGAAATTTACCATGCAAGGCTGGTGGTCTAAATGAATCCTTAAGAATTCACAAGTAACAAGCCCTCTGCTATCACCATACTAGCTGCAAGTGTTCAAACATATATTACCCTGAGCTGCTGAAAAGCACGACCCTCTGAGCAGTTAAATGTTCTTAAGTCAGCATCTTTGTCTTTCTGACAAAGTTCATAAACTCATGCTGTAGGACATAATAATCTTTGGCATGATGACCAGTTGTCCTAGGCTATGTCATATGTCAAAGAATTACAAGAGTGTCAAAATTCTCTCACCCAACCCGTGTACAATTACGCTCTAGCATTTGGGGCAAGAATACAGCTTAATCCTAGAGCTTGGATTAAACCAGACTTCACTTGTCTGACAAAAAGAAGCTTCTCCTTCACCTCACCTTTTTGCTACCAGAGCTTTTTCTTTGTCTTTGTTTAGGATGTTGCTAGTACCTTTTTGTTGTTGTTTTTTATATATGCATACTTAGATACATTTGTATAGGTGCAAAACAATCCAAAGATTTTGGCCAGTCAGACACACATAGCCTGGAGGTTTCTCACCGGGTATTTCTTGAATTTTCAGCACTAATATTTTCAGTCTGCTTATAATACTTACTACAACATTTGGATGATCTTTTCTATGATAAAAGAATACAAGATAAAAGAGCACTGGACAAAAGTAGATGCAAAATTAGTCCAGAAAATAATAGCCCTCTTCAGAAACAGCTGTTCCGAGACCTTCCTTTGCCTCCCACCAACCAAGGTTAGTCATCTTTTTTTTCCCCAGATAAGAGTTTTAAGAGCACTTGGTTCACTTCAGGCAAAAAAAAGCACCCTTCCAAGTGCCTGTAAGCAACGTGTAGGATGTGCTGTGCTGGATGATTATTAATGGCAGTGGAGGTGGGTGCTGGTCTCTGCTGCTGCACTCCCCAAATCCCCAACACATCAGTCAGACAGCTTAGCCCACCCAGGTCTCTCCTTCACATTTAGAAGGAAGAGGTACTCCAGTTTGATCTCTGTATCACTGAGGTAAAAAACTAAGTTTTGTCACTGCACTGCTAAGATTTCAGGCAGTTCTTGAGATATTTAAATTCTGCCTGTCATCATATCTCAGCAAGTAAAAGAACTAACAGATCATCAGTTAAAATATACTCTGCCTATTCACAAAGGGAAAATGCACAGCATTTGGGAGTAAGCAAACTGACAGAAGTGGCACCCCATTTTATTGGTCTGCTTTTGTCTAAGGCAAGAAATAATTAGTCTCATTTAATAGGATTAATTTAACATTATCAGCCAGATCACCTCAGCATTTTGAAGACCC
>WAAD01018652.1:1061-13014 GCA_013389945.1 Fregata magnificens | reverse complement strand
CAACGTCACCCCCAATCCCCTAATTCAAGTGTAACACAGAAGGAAAAGCTTTAGTAACACTGCCGTATATTTTGAAGCGGTATATCACCTTAAGTCACTTGATTTCCATCAACCTTCCAAGTTTTCTCAATATACTACATTGCACTGTTGTATACACTTCTGTGGACCAGCAGCTGATCTACAGAATTACTGGATGTTGCCCAAAGAAATACTGTAATTCAGACTGTAACAGTTTAACCTTCACAAATGTTATTTTGTATCATTAAAAATCCTTGTTCTGTTGGGCTCTGTTTTCACAACATAACCTTTAGAAGTTTTCAAAAAAGAGGAGCTTCTGCCTCCTTTCTGGTTTCAGTGAAACAAAGTATTTGAAGTTACATTTTGTTCTCTAAAATCTGTCACTGAAAGAAATGACTTAACACCAAATCTTCCCTTACATGAGCACTTTCCAGTGTTCCAGGTCTTAGAATTCAAAGCTATAGGTATGTTTTAACAATATTTTTGGAACTAGATTTCTTCCAAGAACTAGTTGTGTGTTAAACCTAGTCTCAAGTTAGGCACAGCTCAAACTTATGCCTAGGTCCTAGCTGTTCCAGGTCTTTTTGTGGTCAGTACGGAGAGCAGTCATTGCAAATTAGCTTCTATTAGTAACGAGGGGACTACTGCACAAAGAAGGGTACGATCCGGTGGAGAAAGAGAATCTATGCAGGCTTCTTCATTAGAAGCAACAGTGCCAGCAGAGCAGCCTCTTGGCATAGTGGGAAACTGGGTGACCGAAGTGTCCAATCTTTAGAAATGAGACCTAAATTTTTCCTGGAGCACGTCCAAGTCCACCTGAGGACAGGGAATCTCTAGTTCCCTAAAGAAGGATGACAGTGGGTTCCTTTATCTGCAGAGCTTGTTATGCTATCAATCCTGCCCATATATTATGAAGAGAATATAAATGAAATCAAACAAGTTTGAGCATTTATGACTTGGGATTACCGTTGATTCTGAGGAGAGGAAGGGAGGTGGGGGGAAGGTATGCCTGGTAAAAAACCCCTTAAGATTGAATAATTATTTACTTTAATTTTCTTAATTTGCAAGTGAGCAATAATTTAGTTACAATTACTAGAAGACTGATACTTAATTTCCATCAGTTTCTATTTTGGCACATCCTAAATTGGGAAGTAATTAGCATCCAGAGATATGGGGTGAATTTAGAACAGCTACCTCTACCTTAAGCGTTTTGCCACTTTGCTCTCAACTCCTCATCATTACCTAACATGTTGCATTTTTTTTTTTAGGGGGGAGATGGGAGTGGGGGTTTCAGGGGGTTTTTTTTCTTAATTTTAGAAAGCGGACATGTACTTTGAAGGTTGAGCAAGTTAGCTCTGAAAGAACACAATGAAAGAACATTCTTTTAAGGCATCATTTCAAAGACTGAGATTTATAAATGCAGTTAAGTTCTCCATCCCAGTGCTTTTTATTTCACAAATACTTGGCTGCCAGCTGGGACAAGATGCACTGAAATGCCACACAAGGGAGGCCTTACAGAATTGAGTGACGCAAGACGGACAAGCGCTACCTGTCTCAAAAACAATTCTAGCTTTAAAGTGATTTCCTACACACTGGTTGATCTAAGATGTTTAGATAAACATTCTGGATCCTTTATTTAAAGCAAGAGCTGTACAATGATTTGCCAACTTAAATGCATAAAGTCTTCTACCTTTAGGAGGCATTAGGCAACATGGACAGAGACAAGCTTACGTCATTAATTTTACAGTTCTATTTCAGGTTGAAAACCAAAGATTTTCAGCAGATAGAATATATCTTCAATCCAGAATGGAGGAATACTAAAGTGAAAACATAATACTGGTCATTTTTACCTATGTAGTTCCACCCTTGCTCCAAAGCTTTATAAAACAAGAACACTGACTTCTGTTGAATAAAGATCAGAAAAAGTACAAAGGTAGCTGTCATTCTCACTAAGTTTCACAAATCCTGTAGGAACAAAGTCTAGGAATAAGATAATAACTTCTACTAACTAGTAAAGTCAGTTTTCCAAAGAACACTTGGACACAACTGAGGCAACACAATTGCTTTTATGCTGGTCTGCATAGCTAGACAGGCGAGAAAGGAAAAGCATTTGCTGAGTACATGTGTTTGATGAAGCCTCGAAAGCACTGTATCCTCTGGGACCAATTCCTTCTCCAGCTCAAAGATGTCTAATCTAATTTCCTTCGTTTACTAAAAAAAAAAAAAGCCATGTTTATGCAATGATGACCTGGCAGCAAACTGTATTTTCTCTAAATATTCTTTATCTACACGGTACACTTAAAAGCACAATGACAAATAGCAAACCTCTTGATAACATTTTTCTGGACAGTTTATTACTGGATTTTTCCTTTTCCGTTTCATCTTTTGCAGGCTTTTCTTCTTTTTCAAAAGACTGTGACAACTGGATCTGAATTTTCTCCTGTCAAAAGTAAAAATCAGTCATCACGGAAATTATTTCAAACAATACCTGCAGGAGAACTGTTTTGTAATATATTGCCTGCACAATAAAGAAGTAACAAGGAAAATAATTGCTTTCATATTCTTTCTGAGCTCACATGTACTTTATGTGACCACAAAATGAAATTATTTATCAGTAAATCAAAAACTACAGAGAAGGTGTAGAAAGTACTATACACATTTTAGAATTTACACACACTTCCAGGCCCTGAATGCTATTTCAAAATAAATCCAAAGTATCTTATTTGATACACATATGAAAATTTTCCAGTTTTTCAGATGTATAAATTTTATACCGCTTCTAAATTTAAGTAATGCATCATCTACGATGCTTTTTTTCCCCCATTCTTCACAGTTCTTGACTATAAAAGCTTGTTTCAAGTTTCAATTTGGCTTATACCAAGAAGAAAAAAAAAAAAAAATGTAAAACAAATGTTTCAATCTAAGACAGACCAGCATCCCCAGATCCACAAAAGAGGGAAATATTTACAGTGCAATATATCAAGGCAAAATTTGCAAACCTTACTGTCATCAAGGCTTAGATTCTTAACTTCCTGTATATTTTGACAGAGTAGCTTTGTGTGTAATCATCTCAAAATCCACATTTGTGTACAAGTAGGCGAACTATCATAAAACCCATTTCCCAAATACAGCAAAAAAGAGCTTCCCTTCAAAATTATACTGACATAATGGTCCCCCAAATAGTGGAAGATTATAATTTCTTTTTCATGCCTCCTTACTCTTTAACAAGATTGTCAGTGAAGGACTAACATATTTCAGACAGCAAAAACAGAGGAGGTAGGGGGAAATGGAGACATCATGTGTCTGAATGACTCCAAGAGGACGAGTGGCGAAGTCCTGTAAGAGTGAGACTCCCCCATTACCTTTTATCTTGAACTCTGTCAAATGTCCATTTTGCACACACCCCCCATATGCCAACCGAGTTGATGTTGTCACCCCCCAGCTGAGAACATCTGATCCATCCCAACCCAAAGAACCTGCCCCTCATCCATTCTTGCCTATCACTTTTCTGTCCTGCAGCTAATCCTTTCCCATGCAAGTCCTCACTCTTCCTTCAAACCCATTCTTACTCATATCCAGGCACCTGTCCTAAGCTTCTCCTTGTGTGTCAGTCCACAGACTTGAACTCACTCATGTAAGCTGGCCGTAGTTAAATATAGTCAGCATTCACCGAGGCTAAAGACTGTTTCACATGCAAACACATCCTTGCACAACCTGCAGTAATGCTCCTCCCTGCCCCAGCACACCAAACTGCTCTCTCTACCTTGGTCCCTTCCGAGCTGGGCAATGGGGACCCTATACCGATGAGGTTATGGTTAAAAACTAGTTTCAATATGCATTTTTGGAGTAACAACTTTTCCAAATGAGAAAAAAGTTTAGCTGATAGTTTTATCAGCTCTCTCTTTCATTATGATTTTTTTCCCCCACATTAAATGTTCTAATTAAACTTATTAATTCATGAACACCCTACAAAACAGCATTACAAGTGTGAAGACTTCTCAGCTTTTATGAGATTATCTATAACCAAGTCTGATAAAAACCATTGCCAATCACTAATAATGAACTCTGTTGTATACTTCTTCCCTATAGTCTTGAGAATTCACTTGGCTACAAACCTTAAAGAGTCCAAAACAAATCTTTGCATTCCTCACCTCATAAACCTGAATATAATTCAAATGAGCAATTTATTTGACACTACAAGTGCATTACACCTACTCTTCACCTAGTAGCTGCATAACAGTTATTTGAAAAAAGAAACAAACATGTTTATGTCTTATTAAGAAATTATTTCTGACTTGGATCCACCAATATGTTATTCTCTACTTTACAATAATACTCTACAAAACTATCAGTAAATTAAGGAGTTTTCATAGCCTGATTTTCCTTCACTAGAAAATTGATTGACTACATATAAACTCATCTAAAGTAAAAGCATACAGCAATAGTTTAGTCAAAGGATTTCAGCAAGTAATTATTTCCATACTTCTTTTCCCCAACAAGAGCTAAAAAAGGAATAGCCATCTGAACAGACAGTTCTACTGCCACCAATTCTACTTCAAAGTGTGATACAACAGAACTGTGTACCAAAGGGCACTTTCTTGTGATTTCATGCTACAAAGACTGTAGCATCTAATTAAATATGACCTACTTGACTGGAAAGCTGCCGAAAAATCTTTTAACTTCTATTCTCTAAATTTCTTTTAATCCCACCCTGTTTGTAGCAGGTCTCTGCTGGCATACCGATTTAACAGACTCTTCGCTCTAACTCAGATCACCTATCTGAAGTCCTCACTGTAGCAGAAGAAATTGTCACCAAATCCTGATTAAACAAGAAAAAGCCAGACCAAAAGCAAAACCCCACCAAACTATCAAAACCCAATAAACTTCTCCAGCTTAAAACACTTGAGAAAAAGGTAAGAGTCAGGAAACATTACAGAATATTACATCCTTCCGCAATAAATTGATAAGCTTGTGCTTTCATAGCACCTTTTAGTAAAGGGCTGCCAGTGCCTTTTAACAATTATTAAGGCTTAAAAATTTGTGAGCTCTTACCTAGGTTTCTCAGTAAGGAACAGTATCTTTTTTCATGTTGCAATTGCTCAAGAAAAAATAAACAAGCATATTAGAAAATGAACTGATCTGCTTGAGACAATTTGTCTGGTCTGTCAACCTCTTTCATTATAGCCTTCTGAGGAGAAGCAGCCAGCAGTGGCAGCAGCGACTTGCAAAGTGACTTCTACACCTGCACGTACACCTAGGAGTTTTACGTTGCTAAAAGCTGCTGTACACACAAGTGTGCAAGGTGCGACTGATAAACAGTCACAGGCAAGACTACAGAGTTACCCCCAAACTCACACCAGGTCCTGTTGAGTAAGTATATTTTTCATCCTATCAAGGCTAACACTTTCTAACCATTAAAAATTGGGGTTCTTCAAGTATTATCAGCAACTTTATCCTGAATTTTATTTTTCTTAACTCTTAAAATCCATTTTAAGTATGAACACAAAACTGGAAGCTATTTTTCAGTTGCAATCACTGACACAACAGAGCAGTGACTTCCAGCAAGGGGAAGCAATCACAGAGATTATTCTTGTGCTGCCAGACAGGGCTGTGCAAGACAGTCCCTCACTTCACCTAGCCACTGCACCTCCCACGTCTCAAGCGCAATTAATGCGTACACATCACGCTTTAAAGTGTGGGGCTTGAGGCAGCCAGCAGCCGATTGGTGCTTACAGAAGAACTCTTCCGTGACATTCCCAAAGATTCTTTGGGAAAGAAAGCAAAATGGGTGAAGAAATTGCCTGTATGAGTTGTTACAGAGGGTCATAGAAGACCTGTGCCCCATAGATGTGCATTCCAGCATCAGAACTTGTAACAAATTCCTACTTCCAACTCTTCTCTTCAACATGCATTTCTCCACTTTACAGGGAAGAATTAAATTTGTTCTCTCAATCATTTGCATAGTTATCGGGATTCACAAGCCATTTTTTCTAGATTACTGCTTCTAAAGAAAACTCGCAGCTAGATCTAATTTTGTTTCTTAATATACAATCTGGTTCATGGTATTCCTTTCATACAAACTTAGATTACTACACAATTCAATTCATTCTGTAGAACCGGCCTTTACATCTCTTGTACTACTGCAATAATTCCTTTCAAGAACCACCTTGCTTGCAGCTAAGGATAGATTCCCAGAGGACACTGTAACAAATGCCATCTGCACACAATGCTTCTTATAAATGTCTGATTTTAAACCATTAAATACATGGTGTTGTATAGAGCTGGAGGTTTTTAAAATCCTAACATCTCTTATGTTTGAAATATACTGTGGATGAACAGCCCATCAAATTAGGATTCTCTCTTCCTGTAATTAGATACAGTGACTGAAAATGTTAAAACCTATTGCTTCAGACTGAACAACTGAACTAGATCTCACAGTCAATTTTGTTATCTTATGCAAAACGTTACAACAGGGTTGTAAATCATTGTAAATAGCATTAACTTTTCTGTTGTCATTTAATCTCTACAGCCTATACCAATCTAAGACTTGGATTTTCATCAAATTAGCAGGCTCAGTTTCAATATTTCTCTAGTCAACTCTTCAAATACTGGTATATTAGTGAAGGACTGTGAAAAATACTACTTTCTCATTTTTCCCAAGGGGGAAAAAAAAAAAAAAAAAAAACCAAACCCAAAACAACAACAAAAAAACCAACAACAAACAAAGAACAACCAAACAAACAAAAACCCCCAAACAACCTTAGATAGTTTGCGGTTCAATCTTATAAAATTTTAATTAGCTTGACAAATATCTACATGAGTTCTCAACCTCCCTCCCTCCCTCAAACTGAATTACCACTCCCCCAGCAAAACCCCCTCACACACTCCTGTTCTACTGGTTCCTTCTGCTTGTTAAGAAAAGTGAGACTTTTCACAAAAAGACAGTTTAGAAGTTTTTCAAACAACAGCAAAATAAGTCAACATGCTTTATGAGTAAGACACTAAGGATCATTTCAGTTTTGTTAGGAGTGAAAAAAGAGCAGCAAGAAAAGCATTTTTTATGTTCCTCATTCATACATAGAATTAAAACCAGTATATAGTATTTTGCTCTAAAAATACAGACTGGTATGAAGGTAAAGTCAGGAAAGCTAGATTTTGTTTTAAATTCTCTAAAGTATTTTTACATATTTTGTCCAGCATTTAGGAACTTCTTTAAGTGTATTATATCATCTTAACAGATTAGTCTTCAGACATACCTTAGGCATGTGTTAATAGAACTACCAGCATTTATGACCAATATGCAGGAATTCAGTTAAAACACCAGAACTTACAACTGTTTACATTTTCTAAATATAAAAAGCCAATAAGTTATGCTGCATATTAATCATAATTTTTCTGTCTTACTGATGGTAGACAGCACTTAAGCAGTTTAAGACTGCCTCAAGTGCACTGTAACACTATAAAGTTAAAACAACTAACAAAATCCCTCTTCCTGTTCCCTGGATATCAACCATTTTAGTTCAGACAAAAAAAGCAGCAGATTTTTCACCTGATATTGCCACCTCTATTAAAGCTGTATTAAAAAAAAAAAGTTAAAATCATATGGTATCTGCATATTTAAAGAGTACCCCGAAGATTTTCTTTTGAACAGTAAGTTAACTTAAAATTGTTTCAGAAACTTCAGTAATGTGACTTTTACCTGGAGGTCCTGTGATATTTCAGCTGTGGGAGGTGGTGGATATTCTTCACATACAGCAAGGCTCCGAACTAACTTTAACTTTGTGTTTGACTAAAGGAAAGTATGTAAAATTAAAAACTATGGCTTATAAAAAAATTATATAAATATACCATAAGCCGTTATCTTTCCATTCATTTTATGTAAAGCAAAATGGCTAAAACCTGCTTTTTTAATATTT
The DNA here is from genome assembly GCA_013389945.1 of Fregata magnificens. Lineage (NCBI taxonomy): Eukaryota > Metazoa > Chordata > Aves > Suliformes > Fregatidae > Fregata > Fregata magnificens. The sequence goes on along the minus strand of WAAD01018652.1, from coordinate 5,080 downwards.
TCAATAGAATAAATAATTTTCTTTAGGAAGAAAATACCCAAGCAATTGCAGCTTTTGAAGGCACTGTCAGCACAATAGAGCACATCTAATGAAAAGTAAATAAAATCTTTGGGAAAGTGTTTCTCTCCATAACAATAAAAAGCCACCAAAAATATAAAGGCAAACCACAAAAGCAGACAACTAGGCAAGACAAAAATCCAACAGAATAAAACAAAGCTTCAATACCAAAAAATAAAACTAAAGGCACTTTTCACAAAGTAACAAGGCTTCATCAAGCATGAAGGGCTTCCTTAGCATGCCAGCACACAAGTCTACTGTACCTTCGACCTTTTTGCTGTCTGTCCAAAAGACTGCACTGGCCGCTGAATGATGGGCACAACAGAAAAGGTTTATATTAAACTTAATAGTACAATTTTATTAATGCAAAAGTCTGTACAAGAGAAAGCTTTAACAGTTATTACTGACATGATGGTCAAATTTGTGAAAGGAACAGCAGGTGCTTTTGTCTGAAGGATTATATGCTCTCCCATTTTCATTGTGCTTGTCCTTGATTTCCTCCTCTTCATTTATCAACAATAGATATTGAAATTTAACAGGAAGCAAGCATTATTCTTGTTCAGTAAGATTCAAGCAGTTTACTCTCTCAGCCAGCTCCTACATTTTAAATTCTCATGTCCTAATTTCCTTGGCAACATGACATGGTTTTTATAAGTTTTTTTCCTATTCCTGAAACCTACCTGGAAAAATGAAACAAAAAAAAAAAAAAAAATGCATTGCCTCTACCAGGGGAACAGATGATGACCTATAATAAACAGGTTAAAACATATGGGTTTTTCCTTGCATCTTAGGAGGTATGAAAGTGGACTTTAAAATGGGCTACTGGTCAATTTTTTTTCCTCTTTAATTTAGTAACTTACTATGCATTAATATGCTCTTTCTCCTCCCAGAGCCATTTTAGTAACTTACTAAGTGTTAATTTGGTCTTTCTTCTCCAAGATCCCTTCTTCTATTACTATTCTTTCTTTTTAAAAAAGAAAAAAGCATTAGCAGAATTTTGCTACAGTATGCATGATTGAAAGGTACATTTGAATCAACAAAAGTGTTTAACAATTTCTTAACTGCATAGTTAAAACTAACTCAACCGTCTGTGACAGTTACACAAGAATAGAAGCACCTACAGTGGCATAACATAATTTAAGTATTGGTTTCACTGTAGAACTAAAACTGATGAACAGACAAGCCTTTAACAGAACTGCGTTTACTGAGCACAGGCCTAATATTTTTAAGGAAAAAGTAACATTGGTAACATATATAATTTCAAATACTGTTTAATGTACAATATTTCCTCCTTTATGAAAGGGGTATCCTTTCAGAGGGAAACTAAATAAAAACTCTGTTTGAAAACTACATGAAGACAGCCCTCCCTCCCCTAGGCTTATAGGAGCAGATGTCTATCAAGTGCCTTAATTTCTTAGCAGGACATACATGTTGCTAAAAAGAACACCTAACCTAAAGTAAAGGGTTCTACCACATCAAGGCAGAAGAACCACTCTTTCTCTCATTTTCCTCAAGTCCCAAATGTCTTTTTTGGATGTTGTGCCAGCTTAGCTGAAGAGCAGCAGAAGGGGAGCTCATTTAAGCTCATTTCACCATATAACAGGATTTTAAATAGCCGCACTGAAAACTAACCAAATTCATCATCAGTTTTTTAAAAGGAAGCTTGCTGAGATTTTGAGCAGCGAAGACAGTTCAAATTTTCTCATACCTGGAACAATAGAGAGACTTTGAGTTTTGCTGGTACCTGCAAAATATTTTTTTCTTTCAATCAGCTATACTGAAAGCATATTGAAAGCTGGTACTCTGCATATCCCTGGCAAAGTTTCTATTACACCAAGCTACTAAACCTTCAAGAACTGGATGATTTCCCAGCCTCATATCAATTACTCCAGCATCAATCATCAGCTACCTCAGGTAGGTTCAAATCAAGTAGTGTAAACTTAAATCAGCACTGCTATTAGAGTCCTCAGTTCACTGTCAAAACAACAGGCAAAAGAACCTACACTTGGGCAATTGTTCACCTTTTGCAAAATTTTGGAAGCTTTGAAGCTAGTATGTAACTGAAAAGAGTATATGGAAGCAAACACCCCAGATCCACCATTGGCGGGGGGCAGGGGGAGGAGTGAAGAGAAGGGGCGGGGCAGAGGGGGAAAGATCAACTTAGTTATACAGGACATAAGACATTTTAAACTAGCCAAACAGAATTTCTAATACTGTTAACTAAAACCTTACACCTAAATTACTGCTCACTAATAAGATAAGACATACATATTTCAATTACTTTTAAGATTGATTTTTTAAAAAAAAAAAAAAAAACCACAGAGAAGAGATTGTTGCTGGGAAGCAGGAACCATATCATAACTAAATTTAATTAAGATCTGTACAAAGCATGTATCTCCTTCTCACCTCACCTCAGTACAGCCTCAGAAATTCATTGCAGCCAAAACTCAAGTATGTTCGTTCATGCCAGATAAAGTGAAGCAAATGCCTCAAAATTTAATTGAGATATTGAAATTGAAATGTTCTAGTATCAAATCTGAACTCTTTGTAAGAATGTTTAAAATTATTGTGGTTTTCAGATTTCAATCACAATAGGACAAGTTTGATGGTACGTTCCTTTAAGTGTTTTACATGTCTTGTATCACACCTTCCATTTTGTTTGCAGACTTACAGTTCTGTTTCCAGGCTGGAAAGCCAACCCAACTGACACTGTCAATTATGCTGCGTTTAAAGATTTTTTTAAAGATAGGTGTTTGCAACCTACGGGGAATAAGTTAATCAAAGCAATACAGGGTATTCAGGGAAGTAAACTAAGGTATTTGAATACCATGGTGCTCAATTTCATGAGCGCCTGCAATTTTTAGGGACCAAACCAACACCAATAACATTGGGGAGAGCTGGGAGGCCACTGTAGGAGGGAGATTCTCCCTTGACTGAAATGACTCAAACCTCAAAGTTACACATCAGGTAAGTATCATCCCACCCATCATATCAAGACTTGTTATCTAGAAACAACTGTCTTGTAAAGCAATCCTTTGATAGGCATGGATTCCTTGCTTTCCCACATGACTTTAAGGATGTCAAAACCTGAAATACAAGCCCCCACATCCAGCTATAACTGTGAGGAATAAGCACCACACACTTGACAGGTAAGAAGCTCTGGAATAAATCCGGTATGGCTGGACTGCAGGGACAGCTACTGTGAGACAAGGCCTGCGATGTAAGGTCTGCGCCTGGAAATACAAAACCCAAAGTCCTGTGATATCAACAGTAACTGCACTCACAAAACTTGAAGATGATTGGGCAAAGTTCCTTTCTCGGGCAAAGCCACGCTAAGGATAACTATATTTCCACTGGAATGCCAGGACAATAGGTAGTCAATGCATGTTGTAGCTGTTAATGCACATTTTCTCTCTTTTCAGGTCCATGAATTTCAGTTCTGTCCTAATTTCTTTGCATTTACTAAGTTTTGCTCCTACAGAGCATCTTTATGCACCCCATTTGTGAAAAACAATTTATAGCTACTTTAGAATACGCAATCCTTAGTGAGTGCAAATTAAGCAATTTCTTTATATTTGCAGCTCTCAAAGGCTTTTACTGTCTTGAGAAAACACTGTGTTAATGAAAGCAAGATTAAAAATAAATTTATGCCCCATTTAAAGTCATTATGGGCATGATTTCAAGACAGTGTTTAAAAGCAAGTGTTCCAAACAATTGCATAATGAAAATAATGATTAGGTTTTTCTCTTTAAAAAAAATAAAACCACCAAACAACTTTTAAGACCAACTACTATGCTTCATTTCCAACTACAAAATAAAAAGGGAATTAAGATAAGAGTTTACCAAACACATATAATCATACATATCCAGGCTTTCAGGAGGAGTATTTGCCTATTTTATTTTTTCCTAATTACCTCCACAGATCACATACATTAAATACAAAGTAAAGATCTGGAGCTGTT
>WAAD01018650.1:4470-20836 GCA_013389945.1 Fregata magnificens | reverse complement strand
TTTGGTTCTGTTTAAGCTACTCTTGAAATAAATTTAGAGAAGTAGATCTATAAAGTATTTCCAAGGGATTTCATTTCTCAACAGTTAGCTTTACATTTGCTATCCATATTAACAAAGTAACATAGTCGCATATCCCTATAAGCTTATCTTAATTTTACATATGATGTTAGAAAATATGAGTCTGTTAAAGCATTACAGAAATAGCTTACTTTTTATAGCTGATAAGAAATATTAGTCCCCTGAATTTCCTTCCAACTATTGTTTCCTGGTAGAAATCCCTTCACAATCCCGTTTTCCAGCAATGGGGATGATTTGGACAGGACACAGTTAGGTTTCTGCCTGAACATTGGTCTGGATTTCAAGCAACTCTTTCATTAGCAGACATATTTCTTTTGTCTTTTAGGTGACTAGTGATATTTCTAGGTCCTCTTTATAAGATGATGAATAGATGATGAATGTCTGTTGAGGGAGGTACGAGAAAAGCAGTAAAGGTGAAGTAACTTTTACAAAAGGTAGTAGGGAGGAATAGAGATTTGGAGTCAATTTTGGAGAAAGAAGGAAAGAGACTAGCAGAGGAAGAGGTAGACAGCATAATGTAAGAGAATGCTATGTTTAGAGGACATAAGTTAGAAGGAGAAAGAAGAGGAAATACAGCATGGAAAAAAAGGCAGGAAAAAGATGCAGTGATCAGTTTTAAATATAGTTAAGTCAATAAAGCTAAATGATGGTGTTCAAAAAAATAAGATGAAGTAAGTCACATACATAAATTCTGTGTAATACACTGGGCCTGTTCTTTCTAGAGTATTTCTGCTAGCATCCCTTAGATGCATATGAGCTCAATGAGTGTGCAAATAAGACATGGATTGATGACGTATTAGAGCTAAAAGCATGGTAAGGTGTACCCCAGTGTTCTGTTGCTGTGAACTCCAAAACATATGGATTTAAAGGCCTGACCCAAAGGAGTGGTAGTGCAGTTATTTTCATCTTTTCCTTCAGTATTTCATTGTATAATATCTCTTAGTACTTCTTGTGCTGCAACTAGACTTTACATAGATTTTCCAAAGATCATCTTTACTACATACAAGTCCCCTGTGTAGTTAGTCTTCTTCAAAGAGTTGGTGCCATGCTTGTTTCTCTAGCTTCTATTCCAATCCTGCATCCCAGACCCGAGACCCCTGTTCTGTACGGTCTCCTCTGAGTGTGCAGATAATCCAGTCAACCGCAGCTTGAACTCCTGAATGTGTGCCACTGAAGGTCAATCAGAACTATTTTTTAATTTTCTGGACTACTGACCAAGACACTGCAGTTTCTTCTGTGTTGTAGTGTGTGATGTTTTCATGGTAAATTCATGTCTGCTCTTTGGTAAAATCTCACCTCAAGATCGACAGTCACTATCCCCAGCTTCAGGCAGTGGTACAGCAGTTTCCTCCCAACTAATTCTTTATTTCTCACATGATTTATGACCTGGAAGATGTTCCCAATCTAAATTATTACTTCTCAGTTTTCTAGTGAAGTGGGGAGGAGACTTTTTTAATATATTTTTAGTTCACAGAGGAAAAACAAAGTCCTTCCTTCACATTATTTTTAAAAAATTATAAATAGATTTTAAAGATTTCTCTAGCTTCATTCCTTAAAAAATCCTGTAACTTCTTCAGGACCAAAAAATTGGATAACAAATCTCTTTATCGGTAGAAGTCCAGTTCTGCCAGAGTCTTTGTTACAGGGAACCTTTGGCTGACGAAGCTCATGGCATTTCTTCATTAAATAAAAAAACATTTTTTTCAATTATGCTTCTATCAGTTCTGTCATTTGAAGAGGACTTACAGCTGTCATGCTGGCTTGGAAATATTAGTCTGTTTCTATAAGATAATAATCTTTGATCCCTGAAAATAATGAATGATGAAATTACTGTGCAGTGTCTCCCTAAGTATATGATAAGCTTTCCTTATGGACTGTAACTTTATTACCAAAGATTTCAAACACAGGACAGGCCCTATGCTCCAGAAAAGCTTCTCCTATAGGTATGTATGTAATTAAGAGATCTTCTGTGTGCAAATCCCATTTCCTGTGCAGTAGAACACCTCAGTCTTTTCTTATACCTGTGGGAATAATGGGGAGTTGTTTTCTGATCCCTACTTATTTTCTTCTTTTTAAAGTAATTCCTGAAATTGTTTGGGCTGTGATTCTAATATCAGACTGGTGATTGTTGACCGTATTCTACAAGATTTCTCCTTTCCATTTTGTGAAGAATAGGCTAAAAAAAGCTATCAGAAATTCTAAATAATGCAAAAATATAGCACTAAAGATTTGAGGATTCTCCAAATTTTGCTCAGTTTGTACGACTTTTCTGATTGAAGAGACAGCTGTAATGTTTTTATATGAAAGATGAATGGTGTGTCCTTTGAAAAATGGAAAGATCTGTATGGCTGTCAGCTGCAGGAATGTTATCATATTCCCTTAAATCTCAACAGAGTAACTATCTGAGATTGTGATTTGCTGATAATATTGATTACTGCAATCCCATTACCACGTTTCACTGTTTGGGAGATCATAACAATCTGTCGATGAGTTATGAGGATTCATCAGTCAAAATGAACCAGAGCTTTTTATGGATAAGGTAATACTAGCTTAATTTTAAAAGCTACAGTTACTTTAATGTTTTTCATATTTTCTCCCTCTTTTAGAGACTTTTAACATTTGTGATTGTTTGTGTAACAGATTAATTATGGTTCACTCCACAGTGCATACTGAAGTGTAACGCTCTGTTACTGAGAACCAAGCTTAACAGAGGACAATCACATCTAACATTTGTTTCTGTGGATACAGTAGCTGTATTTGCCAACTTTCTGCTCAAATCCTTCAGATACAAATTAGATCTGTACATATGCAGCATTTACAACCTTTATTCATGCTGCTACATTTTGATTTAGAATTCAACATTTTAGAATTTGACAATTTATAGGACATGAGAGTACAGAACATGATAATTTCTTTTGCTGTTAGTTGCTTACAACAATTGAGATGACAGTAGTTGAGACGAATCTGGGTATCTTGTAGCAGACATTGTTCTTCTGGGGTTACTAGTACTGGTATTACAATGCTGGGACAAAGTATTTGACAACAGCAGATACCTCATTTCCGGCGCAGGAGGTGGAATGAACATCAACTCAAAACACTTGGCAGAAGTCATATATTCCATTTTCATTTCTCTAAAGACTTATTACAAACAAGAGTGAGGGAATAAAAACTATGCCTAGCAAATCTCAGTGTCAGTGTAGAAGAAAGACATGAACACCTATCTGCAGTAGCAATATATGCAGCACTGGTGCTCAAAGCTGCCATAGCACATGCTCTGCCTGCACAATTTGTTTTTGTTACCCCCAAAATGGTAGGTCTGTTTCGTGCCCTGCCATACTGTTTCAGCTCTTTAATGTCTAAATGGAGTATCAACACTTAGTGTATGTTTGAAAACAGGTGGCACCAAGGACAATGTTTTTAATTGTCACAGCTAGTCATGAGTGATTAAAAATGTCTCCTTAAGTTTAATATATTTACCAATAGAACTGTATTTTTAGGTGGCATAGGGAGAATTCTCTTAGTCAACTGAATCGTCGGTCAGATTGAAATGTCACTCTGAAACGTCGTTGATTTTCAGAAATGTTCCTCAGGTTGTTTAAGAAGGCATCAAGGGAGTTTGGGGGAAGTGGCAAGGGAAGTTGCAGTAAATGCAGCATAAGGAAGTCCCTTTGGGCAACATGCTGTTGCCCCTCCTGGTATTGTCCAGACTAGCATGCACCTCACCTCTTACACTGCTTGAATGCAATACAGAGTGTACCCTGCTTCTCCTACTGTCATGGACTGTAACACAAACAAAGTCAGCAAGGCAGCTGGAGCCATTTAATCAAATTTGCATCTCATCTAACCTTTGCCAGAGGTGCCCCATAAACAGAACAGAATTGGGAAGAATAAGAGGAATGGCAAAATCCTATTTAAACAATTTATTTCTGAAGTCTACAGAAATGTTATTATTTTACACAGCACTGATAGCATTAGCTACAAGGCATGAATGTAAAAATTACTGTGCTTCTAAATGAGAATAGGATTACTATAGATTACATGAGAAAACAGTAATTTCATTGGAGTTGATGCAGCACTATCTTTACTCATTTTAATATTGAGTCTATTTAGTTTAATGCTTATGCCTAAAATCTGCACCTTCTGATTGGAAACCAAAATATCTGAACAATTTTCTAACGTAATATGATATTGATAATATTATGGCTATTCCGAGTCATCATCAGATACAGCATTCAGTTAAAGATAAGAATCAAAAAATATTTCCTTCCATGTCCAATGCAATGAAAGTGAAACAGGTAATTTTCATTCACTGTGTTTATGGGAAAACAGACGAGCCTATTATTTTTTTTCTTTCCTTACTGGTTATGTCTCAACCTACTATGAAATATTTATTACTCAGGTTCTTTTCACATATTGTCCAGTGAAACAACTACATATACTATAATACCACTGGTTTCTTAACTAGATTATTACAGACAAGTTGCAGAGAGCCAGGTTTTATTATAGTAATTCATCTTGAACTTCATACCTCCAAAAAGGAATGAAATAGCCTCTTAGCATAATTGTATTAATATGTTCTTCATGGAATCACACTCTATGATGTGAACAGAAATTCACTATGGGATTAAATCATTGCAATATCCTCATAGCTGGGTGGTAAACTCAGACCGAGGTTCTTGGTGAAAGCATACATTTAAGTAATGTTAGCTTCAGCAAACCAGGCTGACCTTAATCAGCTTTTTGTTTTATGACTTTGTGTATGTGGGAGCAGTATTTCCTGAACAACCTCATAATTTATGATCAGCTTGAGTAATTCCAAAGAAGTAAAGCTAGAAAGAAAATGGCAAAGACAAGGTAAAAAACTCACACAGTAAATCCACTTGCTAATGAATGTCTCAGATATCACTGCCCATTAAAAGCCTTTCTGTGATATCTGAGGTGAAAATAGCTAGTATGGAAACTGTCTAAATTTAACTGTCTAAAATTCCCTGCCAGGGAAGGGCTGGAGCATACCAAGACTGACTACAGGGCTCTAGGGCTGAAGGACATGAGGCCCCAGATGTTTTATTTTCAATCCTGCTGGTAAAAGGGAAAAGCTTAGGTAGGAGCAGATGAATCTTGCTGGATAACACCTGGTTAAACAGCTGGTGTCAACAACAGGGATTTGGCTTTTACGACCATGGGATCCACTTTGAGGACTGAGGACTCCTGGGGAGACACAGGATCCACCTGACAAAGTAGGGCAAGAACATCCTTGCCAACAGTCTGGCTAACCTGGCAACCTTGTAAGGAGAGCTTTAAACGAGGAATTTGGGACATGAGTGAGGAAGTGGTGATCAAGGGTAGAAAGCAAAGGTTTCTGAGTTATGGGAAGAAGAGAGACCTCAGAAATGACAAAAAATGGCAAAGGGATACCTGGCTCAGGTGTATGTACAGAAGCACACGCAACCTGTAAAACAGGCAGGAGGAACCAGAGCAGCAGGTGTGGTCACAAAATGCAGAAATCTGTGGATAGTCTTGTTAACACCTTTATTAATGATCTGGAGGAGCTGATGGCACACAGTCAAGTTTGCAGATGCCACCAAATTGAGAGGATCAGTGATAGAATCATAGAATCAATTAGGTTGGAAAAGACCCTTAAGGTCATTGAGTCCAACCGTTAACCTAACACTGCCCAGTCCACCACTAACCCATGTCCCTAGGTGCCACATCTACACGTCTCTTAAATACCTTCAAGGATGGTGACTCAACCACTACCGTGGGCGGCCTGTTCCAATGCTTGATAACCCTTTCAGTGAAGAAATTTTTCCTAATATCCAATTGAAACCTCCCCTGGTGCAAATTGAGGCCATTTCCTCTTGTCCTATTGCTGGTTACTTGGGAAAAGAGGCTGACACCCCTGTCGCTACAGCCTCCTTTCAGATAGTTGTAGAGAGCAATAAGGTCTCCCCTGATTTCTGCATCAGTTGATATGCTTGAAGGCAGGGCTGCCATCCAGAGGGACCTAGGTAGGCTGGAGGAATGGCCCGTCTGGAACCTGATGAAATTCAACAAGGACAAGTCCAAAGTCCTGCACCTGAGAAGGAAGAGTCCGTTGCAGTGATACAGGCTGGTGACTGATGGGTCTGAAGAAAAGGCCCTGGTGGTCTTGGCAGGCAGCAAGCTGAACAGGATTCAGCAGCTCCCTGGCAGCAAAGCAAGCCATCAGCTTCCTCAGCTGTATTAACAGGAGCAGAGCCACTGGATTGAGAGAAGTGATTATTCCCAATCTATTTAGTACTCATTAGACCATATGTAAAATACTGCATCCAGTTTTGGCTTCACAGTATAAACAGACGACAATAAACAGGAGTTCAGTAGAGGACTACCATGGTGGTTGGGGGCTGGAGCACTTGCCCTGTGAGGAAAGTCTGAAGGAGCTGGTCTTATTCAGCGTGGAGAAGAGATGGCTCTGGGGGAGACCAAGGGGACTAACAGCAGCCTACAAGGAGGACTGGATAAAGCTCAGAGCTGCCTGGCCTCACTACAGAGCTGCCCCTGCTTTGAGCAAGGGGTTGGACTAGAGACCCCCTGCGGTCCCTTCCAACGTGAATTAGCCTATGATCCTGTGAAATACTACCCATTTATCTATATGTCTTTTCTGATTGTTAAGAAAGCCCAGAGTGATAGGATCAGATTTAAGCATGTTAACTTGTATAAATCTATTATTACATGAGATTAATCCCATTCTCACTTTCTGAAGGCAACAATCACTGGTCTGCAATTAGGGTTATATAAAGTAGAATTAGTCTAATCTAACTTTAAGTTTTAGAAAGTTTAGCACTTTGTCTTAGCTCGTCATCTAGGCTTTGTTAACATTTACTGGGAAGAATCAGGTACCTCCAGAGGGCTCTTGGTCTCACCTGCCTTAGAAAGGTGTTTTAGAGTGTAATACATTGCCCTTGGAGAAGCTCAGCTCCTTTTATAAAAAAAGTTGATAAAAGTATTTTAGACTAGGTGTCAAGTTTTGGATAGCTTTGAAGTTTGATGAGTCCTTCTTTCAGCCTGCTTTTCTTTAGCCCCACTTCCTCTTCCCACTATCTCACCTTACTCAATAGAGTCTATGCAGAAATATAATTTGAGAAGAGAACGCACCCCTACAAAAAAATAGTGATTTTTTTTTCATAGACTTCATAGGTAAATTAGTAATGGTAATGCTAGTATCAGAATGGCTGTAGAAAATAAAAATTATTCACACGAGTTTGAACAGTGCTAAAAACTAAAATTGCATTAAGATTTTTAAGGTAAATTATGAATAAGAATTTTCCTATCCTTTACCATTTTATCTTAGGAGGAAAGGAAATTTAAAAGGCTGCGGTAATCCATTTAGAGCATTTTAAGGTATTTTCCTTTTACCTATTAATACAGGATAAAGTATTTGTACTTTGAAGTATGAAGTTCTTTGTCGTTATACTGAAGAAGTATGAAGACAGATTTTTAAACTTTGATTATTGTATAGCTAAGTGACAAATCATCTTTTGCTTTTTAATCTGAACCCTGCAGTTCAGAAAATGAAAGGAATAATATAAAGATTTTTATTTTGAAGTCATTTAAGCAACATATTTTTCAGCTTTTATGATTATTACTTTTATTTCCCTTTTAAGTAGCCTATAGATCGTGGAAAATGTTGCTCAAATGTGAGCAAAATAACTGTCTTAACTTGGTGAAGTCAATAAAAAAGTAAAATTTGACTTCATAACTCTGGATCCTTTGTACGTATACCAATAAGCCATTAAAGTTTACAAACATTGAATTATATAAATATATATCTTCTGTAGTAGTTGCTTATTTAAAAAAAAAGAAAAATAGATAATAAGTATCAAATATAAGATACTTAGAAATAGAAATGTTACTTCTCATCTTACTTTTCATCTACATGCAATTCCGTATTTGAGTTTTTGCCAGTTTAGCTCAATGAAATTCACTGTGAATTCAGTGGATTAGTGCTACAGGCATCTTTGAAATTATTTTCTAGTAATGAGATTATACCAGTCACCCCACATCTCTGATGGGAGCACTTCAGAGATGAAAACATTGATGGTGCTGACATTATACTAACATTCTCTTATCAAAATAATTCCATACCAAGTGCAGTCATGTGTAAAAGGTTGCAGATACCTGACAGAAAAAATATGTCATTTGATAAAACAAATTGCCAGAGAATTTAAAAGTAATAATTATTGAGAATCAGATTGTCACCCTAGAAATGTCATTGCTACATCCTTTTGGCCTGTAATCAATCTTTGCACTTGGTTCAGTCCTGCAGAAAGGTTTTAGGTACACAAGTAATGCTTAATACAAAACCATTATAACCATTCCATTATAGGAATTAAGTAGGATAACAGTACTCCAAATATAGTGGGTTGCAAAAGTTGGTCTGCTTTCTGTCACTTACACCTTTACAGTTTACCTCCTGGGTTTTAACTAAATCTTCCTCAGAAAACTCTCATTCTTACAAGCTCCTCACCATCTTCATCGGAGCAATTTTACCATGGGACACAATTACTCACTAGTAGCAATATAGTGCATTTCTCGCAAGGTGAGAAGCTTATTTAAATGGAGGAGTAAAACCATATTTTCCTCTCTCCTTTGGCTCACATTTTGAGTCTGATTTCAGGACATAAGAAAAATGAGTCTGCTTGTCTCTCCTGTGGACAGTAGTCCACATCATAAAGCATCATGAATTATTCAGTTAAACTGGCAGACTTTAGGCAAGATAGCCTAAATCCCAGCCAGCAGACAAGTTGATTTACTTCATAGGTGCATTTGGGACACCTGTGGAGTTACGATATTAAGTGTGCTGTAAAAGCTTATCCTTTCTTATATGCAGAATACTAAATAAATAATAAATAAATAAAAGATTCTGTTTCCAACATTTATAGTTTTTTAACCTTCATTAAAAGTAAATTCATAAGCTCCTGGCAGATTGCTGATCACTTTCTACTTAAGATTTACAAATCTTAAAGCAACAGGGTTTATTTGAAACCTGTGTGAGGTTTCCTTTTTTAATTGTTGTCTGTAATGAAGTAGTTGTACAGATTATCAACTAAAAGAACATAAAAGTCTTAAGCATGCCTAAAAAGAGAATTCAGGGTTTTCTTATTAGTAAAACAGTTAACTGTCTTCTTTGTTTGTTTTCCCTGTCTTCAGTTTGTCTTCACTCTGTCTCTCTCAAAGACATTGCCTTCATCTGTCTTTATAAGGGACCAAACTGTAAGAGGTTTTGATCAAATCACCACTCTATGTGCCACAGTTTAGAAGAGATGAAAGAAAACTCTGAAGTCCATAAAAGCGTTAGAGCAATCATGTGGGCACAAGAAAATGTTTCTGTGTAAATCCCAAACAACTTTGCTATTTTAAGTTGTCACATTTAAATCTTAGAATAGTATTTATAATTTGTGAAATATTTATATTTATATTTATATGGTCTATTCCAAAGTTTGGAAGTAAGGTAGAATGAAGAAACGAAAAGTTAATCAGAACGAGGTCTTACTGATGAGGTAGATTTTACCTGAGACAGAGCTATCCCTATAAAGTAGGCTTGCCAGAGCAGGTTGACGCTGAACAAGCTAGAGTTCTATGGGTGACATTTTTTAAATGTCCAGAACCATTTCTATTACTATTAATGTTATCTACTGCATTTAATAATATAATATTATTTTTCTAGCAAACTTGCAGAAAACTTGCTACCGAGGTGATTAGAGACATGACTTATGAAGAGAGTTTGAGGAGGCTAAGGAGCAATGTGATAGATCTCATAGAAAGGAGAGTATGAGTACTTGAAAGAGAGTTACAGAGATGATGTAATGAAACTTATCTCAGTAGTGGTAGATTGAAGCTGGAACAGGTTACCTATCCTTGGATGTTTTCAAGACTTTAAGATAAAGCTACTGCTGATCTGATCTGGGATTGAAGATAGTCCTCCTTGAAAGAGGAGATTGAACCATATAACCTTAAGAGATCCCTTTCAACTGAAATTTCTGTGATTCTAAATGGAAAATAGCAAAAAAAAAAAAAAAGATTGTCTGGGATGTGTAGCATTTGAAAACTGTTCAATCAGATCAAGTAACTACTGGCTTAGCACATTTTCTCTTTCCAGTAACCCTGCCTAGAATATTTACATCCTTGTTTTTATGTGCTAGCATAATGGTCCTGAGAAGTACTGTCACACTCTTTTAACTCCTTTAGCTAAGTAGTGAAAGAAGTTAAATTATAATTACCTTTAATACAGAATACTATACAGAGATTAACTGTCTTTAAGAAGCACACTCTCTGTTTAACTCTGTAGGTGTGCATAATACTGTATTATGTGCATAATACTACACTAAATTCCTCCCAATTTTTTTCCCTATTCAGTATGATTTATTTATTTATTTGTTTGCTTTGTTTCTTTTTTTTAATTCCCCCCATAAAAGCATCCATATGATGTACTGGTCCATTTCCCATTGTTATTCTCAGTAGATGCTAACTACTTTGTGACCAGGAACTATGTTGTCAGAAGACATTGGCGTTTATTTAATACATTGAGAGGCAGTCGTTCTCAGAAAATTATATATATTACAGCACCTCAAATTTTTTTCTGCTGCTAACTGGTCTTGGCAATTTGAAGTTTCTAATACAGGAGATCGGGTCCAATGAGAACGATGTTGTAATGGGAACCACATCTGTATTCTTTTTTCTCTGTTCATTAATAAGTATCGTTTGTTTTTCTTCCTCTCTTTAAAAAAGTCTCCCGCTGCCATCTGCACAAAGTACCTGTGTAACACCTGTTAAAATTTAAACAAGGATCAATGAAAGTGCAAGTGTCTGCTCACAACAACCTGGCAAGGTTTTTGATTTTCCAAAAATTATATGTAAAACGAGGTTAAAAGCGATTGACATGTATATGTCTGTATGGAAATGTGTCGTTTAAATGTACAAATGCAAAGTTCTGTTTTGTGTACCAGGGTCTGGTTTGTATCTTGAGACTGTATTCAGAGATTGTGTGGGGCATAGTAATCAGGATTTTCTGCCTTTCTTTCTCCCTTTCTCCCCATTAGACTTCACAGAAGATCTTTCTTAGAAAAGACCTCTCGGCCACACTCAGGATACTTCTCCTACTCAGGGAAAAGCGATCTGAGAGGAGTAATGGCTCAGCCCCATTCTGTGCTGGCCAACGTAGGAGAAACTTCTATGTAAGAGAAAGTCTATATATTTTTAACTTTAAACCAGTCTAATCTAGGCAGAAGGTAACTCTTGATTCTCCCCTGGTGGGAGGATATAGCTGACATGCTGCAGCTGTTTTCTAAGGCTACAATCTAAACGCAAAAATTCACCACTCAATTAAGTTAATTAAAGGAATTATTGACTAGTCTAGATACATTGAGAAACAATGTCATCCCATTACTCTTAGAAACATAATTCCTGAGAAATATATACATATCATAACACTGATCAACTTGTAGTAAAGAAGTGTTTTCCTAGTTTTTAGCTGTAGTAGCTGTTGATGTCAATAGCTATGTCTGCACTTCCATTAGATCCCTCCATAAGACCAGTCTGTCTATATCCACACTGCAAGCCCTTGCAGCCCCACAAGAGCAACCACAGCATGTTTAAGGTACCCTATTCAGAGCGGGTCCAAGTCAGGCATGACACCCTTCCAGACCTGGTTATGACATTTGCACAGCCCTCCTGTGCCTCACCTTGATGTCAGGAGTTGAGACTGTGTAGCTTGCTTGGAGCTTCATGTCGGCTCGCCCTTCAGCACTGTGTTGCTCTTGCGATACAGGGCTGCAATGGGAAGAGGAAGGTTGAGCCAGTGAAGACAAGTGGCAAGACTGCATAGTATAGGTTGACAGGAGAAGTCTGGCTACTATGGGGACTGCTTATCTGCCTGTGCACTCCAGAAAAGTGGCCATAGGGCAGCACAACCTCCTTTTAAAAAATATTGTGGCAGTCAGTAAGAGTGGATGGGATGGATATGGCTGAGCAGGCACCATCTGCAGTCATTCAAATAGAATTGCCATCAATGCACAAAATGGAGTTGAGTATGTGCTGTGTTTGGGTCTAGCATGCAAGGCAGGTTGTGATTGCCCAGAATCACCATGGACTGTAACAGAGCCAGTTGCTGTATAGATACAGATTGCATGAGAATCATGATCTTGGTTTAAGAGACAATGTCAAAACAGAGACTGTTAAAAGCCAAGACTAAATTTCACTTTTGCATATCTTCCGTTCCAGTGTAATCCAATTTTTTTTTTGACCAGGTAACTCTCATAAACTCTTTGCCATAAACAAAGAGATAACTATGAAGTATTTTAAGGACTTTCATTGGGGAAAAAAATAAAGAAATTAAATGGTTAGTTTGAGATTAATTCCAGCACTGCATGTAGGATTGTAGTCATCTTATACTCATCCTGGTACAATAAGAAGAATATTGTATGGTATGTGTTACTTCAGTACCATCATTTGAAAGAATAAGTGTAGCACACAGAATCAAGTTATATTTTCTTTGTCTTTCTGAAACAAGTTAGACTTCCCATCCAAGAATATGACATTCGCATTTTTCTGTAACTTCCAGCTTTAGAGAACAGAAAAATGTGAAAGCCAATTTCCCAAGTTTGGATTAATATTTTATAAAAATGTTATTTTTGATCATTTTCCTTGGAGGTTTTTTTCACTTTTTATTTTCCCTTTTTGTCATGAAAAATTGCTAGTTTAAAAGAAAAAAAAGATGGGAGTAGGCAATTTGATTTTTGATAGGAAAGGAAGACACTTTTGTTCCCACGGCATTTCTATTCCAACATAACTGTGAGACAGAAAAAGAGTGTTCAAAAGAAGAAGAAAAATCATTGTATTGCTTACAGGTCCTTATTCATTACCTTGTTGAATGCAAAATAATAACAGTTTGTTTAATACATGCAGTGTTTTTCTTGATTTCTACTTTCTCATTGTAAGTGTGGATCATATTTAGAGGCCAGAGTATGAAGGAATCTTCATAGAAAGAATAATTCATTTATCTGCATAGCAATATTTCCTTTTGCAGACAGAAGATGCTACATACATTTGAGTAGATTGTGGTAGGGAGGGATGAAACAGAGAAGAAATCACAGTCCAATAAAAGTCAGGATTGAAAAAAAAAATAATCTCTTAACATTTTTGCTCACAGCAAAGTTGAAAAATAGAGGGCAATATTTCCTTGTGCAGAGCTCATGGTTGTTATGTTTCCAGTCCTGGATCTCACTCTGAGCTAGCTTCAGTATATCCATACCACACTGCAGTGGGCTGTCTGGATACACTGTTGAATGCCGAGCTCTGTGGTGCTCAGTGAAATTATTAATGAGCAATTATGACCCAGCTGTTTTCACAGATCAGGGCTTACCTGCTAAGCATGCGGCATTTGACAGAATCACAGTGTAGAATGAAATGGCTTAGTCCATCCTATCACTTGAAAAGGGCTTTTTTTTTTGTTTTTTGGGGGAGTTCCTTCTTTTTTTTCCCCTGCCAGATGTTATCTGTAATTAGAAAACTGATAAATACTTATATAATCCAAATTTATTAGATCTCTTTAGAGAATTTCTAGGTTAAATGGATTTAACTCAGCAAACAGAATGCAATTAACAAGGTGACTTATAATTAAAATAATCCATTCCACATTCTCCAGGCAGTATAAAAAAGTAAAGGAGCTGGTGGGATATTTGTTCACTGGATGACAAGCCACTGATGCCACCACTCTCCATAGGGCTGGCCTTAAAAGAATGGGGAGATCAGAGATGTCATCTGATCTCATCAGAAAACAGATGGCTGGCTGTTGCACACACAGGCTCTAGAGAGGTCGGCCATAATGTGGATGACTTGCAACATCTGCCCGCCAACTTTAGACCTATCAGATAGGTACAACATAGTATGTGCCCAGAGACAGGACGTTTTGTGAAATGCAGTTATTAATAACGGCTTGAACTGTAGATATACACAGTGTATAAACTCAGAGTTTAAATTATCCTAAAGCAACACACATGGCAGATTGTGTCCAATCAAGTGCAGAGTAGTGGGAGACGAGTTTCATGTTTTCCCCCACTTTTTATGTTTCTTCACAAAGTTTTGCACTGGCTTCAACTTTACTAATTTTTATTACACGCACAAAAACAAGAAGTCAGTGTAGAAGTGCCCTCTTTTTCACACATAACTAACAAGTGTGATGCTCATTCAGAAAAAGTCACAGCCTGTTTCTAATTGTGTGACACTCTTTCTGAGACACCCACAGTAGCTCTCAACGCTGAGTTCAGGTACTGGAAGCCATATAGCCATGTCAATGTGGGTCTAATTTATCCAAGTTATCATCCTGAGGATCTTTGTTCCTAGGGTTGTGTGGAAATACCACGAGTATGACCACCTTGCACAGCTGTGGTGGAATACCATATCCCACAGCACGGCTCTTGAAATGATTCCCCTAGTTTAATAGTTGCTTGTGATTTTGTATGTCCAATTTGAGGAACTCTGAAGGAAGCTTAACTTCCAAAATGTCTTGAATATTAACTGTCTGAACTGTATGACCAGTACCAAAAGTTAAGGATCTGACTGTTGACTAGAATGAGATTCACATTCTGAAATCATGTAATTTTATTTTTGTATCTACATTATAATAATGCCTTGCACTACCCTGGTAACACTGATGCAGGCACTGCAAAATGCACAAGAATTATATGATAAGTATGTATCTTTAAAAATTCATTAGCTAAAAGCACATGAGTTCTAAACCAAGAAATTTATTTCATTTTAACCTTTTCCCCCTACATGATGAGGAATACACCTGGCAGAAGTCCTTAGCTGAATCGCAGTATGTACGTCTTTCTGTTAAAGTGCGCCAATGCTCAGTTATGCTGTTGTAACCTGGGATTAGTATGAAGCAAAAACATGCTTCGTGAAGTCTAGGACTTCACTTTTAAGGCACCTTAGTTTCAAAAGACATTATAGCCTCTTTCCTTATTTTTAAGGAAATACCAAGTTAGTAGTTAAGTGTATAGTGCATTAGAGGACACAGCAAGTTCGACAACAGGTAATAGCAAAGGGCACATTTTCAGTTAAACAGAGGCTGATACTCTGATGCGTCCTCCCAGCTAAGGAAGCTCAGCTGGTTTCGATCTGTGCAAATTTGCTGCTTTTTCATTTTTACTATTCAAAATTGTTTTGACCAAAAGTGCTATGAAACAGATAAATACTGCATGCAACAAGGAGGTGATCCCCTAAGCAGTTTTGGGATTATCCATGCTTAATATTTTTAAGTCTTACTTTGGATCTCTCTCACACACATGACTGTCTTGCCCTTGACAGATCTGGTGCGCACCTCAGCTTTCATTCACTTTATTTTTGTTTTGGATCTTCATTAATTAGGAAGATCGGAAACAACAGTCTGTCTTAGTTCTCAGGTGATTTACCAGGGCTGATCATGGTCTGTTCTCAGAAATGAAACAATTTCTCATGAGCAGAGTCATTTTCATAGTTCTGCTAACAGGGAGTGGTCTTTCTTTCTAACTTTAAAAGTCTTTAAACAAATTAAACTGCTCATGTTAACAGGATTGGGTCCTGAGCTGCGAACAGCAAGACAAGATAATCCAAAAATGCCAGTGAGGGGGAGAGTTGACAGTTACCATTATATAGGTCTACAAAAGCTGATGTTGGAACCACTAAACAAATGTGTACCACTGGCTGATAATAACCATATGTGTAGGCACATGTTGGCATGTAAATCTGTACAGCAGATAAAAATTTTTTAACAGGAAATGTTTGTAAAATGGCTTGAGAGTCTAGGGCACAAATTGAATATTTACTAACAAAACATGATTACTGATAATATGTCTTTGCCAGTTAGTTTTCCTGTTTAAATCTTTTTTTTTTCCCTAATCTTTGCAACAAATAAGCTTTCAAAATAGAGAGAGAGGAACAAACTTGTCTTAAATGTGAGAGTTCTGTTTAAAAGATATTGAGATTCAACATGCTTGGCCTGCTTTACTTAGTTCTCTTTATTTCTACTGCATTTTTATATCTAAAGTCTGTCATAGACAAAGGAAAATTGTCTAGTACTACAAAAAATGTGACTGTGACAAATGTTTATGTATTTTATGAGGGATTTGGTAAGAAACATTCTCAGAGGTTTTTTGGGGGTATTGTTTTTATTTGGGTTTATCAAGGCTATATTCCCTGAATAGAAAATATATTCAAAGTAATTCAAAGTATTCTGCCCTTTTGGAATTTATCTTTCAAAACCACTAAC
>WAAD01018647.1:0-24593 GCA_013389945.1 Fregata magnificens | reverse complement strand
TCGTTCATACTCAAAAAAAGGTGATGATCACTTCTGATAGTGGAATTAAGTGATGTACTTTCAGACAGCACAGCCTGAAAGTCTAGGGTAACAGCCCAGCGTACTGTGCAGCCAGCATTTCTGGGAATGCATTATTGCTAAAAACAAAAGTAGCATGAATTATTTACCTAGAAATATTAAACTGTCTTGAGAACACTGCTGGAAATAGAGGGAATTCGGGGCCTTGTGAATCATTCATGAAGCTTTATTTAACACAGACTTCTTTTCGTCTTCACAGACCAGTGTATCGCATTTTATAACTTTTAGGACGTTTCTGTGTGTTTCATTCTACTCATAAATAGGTGGGGTTTTTCAATGCCTTCTAAGGAAGCACCAATCAGTAAAGTTATAATTTCATGTTGACAGAGTACCTGTTTGCTTTTTTCACAAGTAAGGAGGTATGGAAAGAGGCAAAGTAGTGTGGTGAAGGAAGAGGAGGTGTGTTATAGTTTCTGTTTGATCATACACTTTGTTGTATTTTTGTGGATACTCGAAGATGTGGCACCCCAGTAACTTAACCCGTGGATAGTATGGTCTTTAGCTGCTTCTGAGATTTGCTCAGCAGCTTCCACAAGTAGGCCATTGTCATTGCTTCCTATTCATAATTCAGAAATAACGTTACTATTTATATATCAGGATTTTATTAAGCAGCCCATTAAAATCTATCTGTCTCATCTCCTTCAGTGACAGTGAAAAGCTATTTGTGGCAACAGTCTTTCCTTTATCAGGCCATTGCAGAGGTTATCCCAAACAGGGGTGAGGACTATTGCACACTCAGGACAATAAAGTTTTAGCACTAGTAATGCACTCTTTTCTTGTAAGGAACATGTCCTGGGTTACATAAATACTTTCTTAGAACATGTGGTGAAACATCTTCTTTTAGTGATGAGGCTTGATCCATGTCTCCAAATGAGAACAAAAAGAGTCTTTCCATTAATTTATACACAATCCAGATTAAACTTTTAGAGCCATGTTCACACCACAACTGTTATCTATATGTAGGTGTTAGAACTACTGACATGAAAAATGTTGCAGGCTAGTCCTCAGTCATTATGATGAAAAAAAATGCAAACTAAACAAGCCTAAAGTACTCTAATGTTTACTTATTTGTCAGGAGATTTTATTAAAAATACTGCTTAATGTGACCAGAAATTTGTTTTCATACGTGTGAATATTTACACTGTTAACATTTGGAGTTGCATTAGCTATTGCAGATTTGGTAAAGTTCAAATTTGAGCTTCTAATAATCTACTTGGGACTTTTAAATGTTTAATAGTTTCAAAGTCTGAAAGTTATATTGATGTAAGAATAAAAGGAAAACCAACAAGTTTCCTTGGAAGCCCAATGCAAACACTTGGTGCTTGATGTGGTATCACTGGGGGCAGTGGGGCTTTTCTTCATAAATCAGTGCTCCCTCAGGAGTGCTGTTTGTTCAGATACATGCCAGCAGGTATTAAGACTTTGGCTTTCCTTGCTAAGGAGATGCAAGTGAGGGCCCATGGGACTGAATCAAAGCCCACTGAGGTCTCTGGAAGCACTTCTGAAGGCTGTGCTCTGGCGCTTTGACTTCCAGAGATACTGTCAATGCCTGTTTTTACATATGTGAGCCTATAAGGCCTACAGGCTAGGATAATATCCTATCTCATAATGTTTGTTTGACTGCCATTATGAATCAAAATAAGATGCTGTTTCATTTACACGAATAGTGTCCCTTTTGTCATACTCTTCCAAAGGAAATGTGGTGATATAAGGAAAAAATAAAGAAGGAATCATAGCTGGATTTGAGGAAAAGAAGACAAACGCTAGAAATATCAAAACCTCTCAATTTTCAGTAAAAGTCCTCCTCTTCTCCCTGATAAAAGAAGAGTTATGACTGCTATTTACCATGAGACGTGGAGGTAGGATAGATCACAATGACATCCTGAATTTTACTTGTGGACTTATGATATAGGTGGATGGATATATGAATGGATATATGAAAGAGCAGCACGCTGAAAAAAAACACTTGACTCTATTTAAAGGCAGTCTAATTTCAGAACAGCTCATCCTGTGAAAGATACACAGTCCAGCAGATCTGATTGCATGGTGTTTCTTCACATTGAATTTTCTTATGAAAGCTCTGGTAGTAGGATAGATTTCTCAGGAAGATTGCTCTTTTCATAATACAGATATAATAAAAAGCATACAACAACCAACCTGTTGGTGGGTATCAGATGATTTACCTGTTTGTAGCACAAATCTGATAGTATTTGTAATTCATCTGACTTCTTGGTGCTGGAAATTAGGCATTTGTAAAGAAAATTTTGACTAATGAATACGGTGGATTTTTCTGTTGGGTAAGTTTTCTATACTTTCTGGCCAAGACTTTTCCACCCTGTGTCAGGACAAGTGAATCAAGTTGGTTTATCTTTATAGGAAGAGGAGAGTAGAAGAAGTGACCTGTAGTCCCTGCATCCCAGGGAGAGAATGGAAACAATCTAAACAGTAATTAATTTCTACTGATAGCCTTAATTTTTTCTACTGCCATGAGGACCCTCAACAGTAGTGAGAAAAGAGTTACTCATTGTTCTCTGCTGCTTACACAGTTGTTCTTTCTTAGGCTTGTCAAGGCAAATGTCACTGAAGCAAGAGGCTTTTAATCATTCAAATTAGCAAGGGAATATAGTCACCTATATAACTCCCTCTAACAGAAATTTGTTATATACAAGTATATATACAGTACCATATGTATTTATGGTGCCTATGGAAATACACTGTTTTTATCCTAAAGCTAATATTAGACTTCATCATAGGTTTTGTTTTAGTGCATCTCCAGAGAAGCATATAGATTGTATTTTTGCATTCACTGTATGTATGGTGTTGCCATCTCTATGAATTAATTGCTCATCTTGAATAAAATTGAGAAAAATTTGGTGAAAAGTATGATTGCTCCAGCACCTGTATGACTGGAGCCTATCTGGAAGTCCTTTCTGCCTCTCCTTTCGCAGGACTGGTTGATTCAAGGCGTAATAGCAGTTCTCAGTTCTTTTTCAAGAGATGTGAGCAGTTAAAGCAAGGTTTGGCTGTTGTGAGTGCTGAAGTGACTGTGTTTTGTCCTTTCTGATATTAGTATGAAGCTTGCTCATTTTCAGCTGAAAAACTGATTGCAGTGAATGAATGTTTTGCTATAGCAGCTGAACTGAAGAAAGAGGGATGTGTGTGCGTGTCTATGTAAAATGCTGATTGTGGATCAGCTCAAAGATCAAGATGCTTAAGGATTTTCATCAAAGGGAAAACTTTATTTGAGGTAAATGAGGCTTTTAGTTATTTTGAATAAATGTAAAGGTCTGATTCACACAGGGTTTTAGGAACAATTCATGAAGCAGGAAAGGAGACACAGTTCCTTTGTATCTTGTAGTGTTTGGGACATTTGTTAGAGATGTGGTAAACATCTTTTAAATCTTTTCAGATCAATCAGTCTGAAAAGTTAGGACCAACCCAGTCAAAGATTAAAAGAGGGACAGGTTATCTGTAAGGTCAGTCATATCCTACTTCCTACAACTTGACTTAAAGCCATTGCAGTTGACAGTGAGGTTATTTGAACCTGAATTTTGTGCTTACTGGGTGACTGTTCTACTTGTTATGTCAGAAGGCATAGTATTAAAACATTCCCAGCTGAAGCAAACAGCTTGAACTCTTTATTTTCAAAAAGCTAATTTAAGTGATGTTTTTTTCCCTCTTTCCTGTCTGCAAAATACTTACTCTCCTAATGATCAAACTCTAAATACGGTTCACGCAGTTCCAGGGTGCCTCTAGCTTCTGCCATTGAGATAACTTTTCTTCTCTTTTAGAACTACATAGTAATCCTTTGGGGAAATTTATGAAGACTTCTAACTCTAAATTTACGATATACCACATTCCTTTTTTTTTTTTCCCTTCCACCTTGTAGTCGGTTACTGTTGTACCATTTGTGCAGCTTTTTCAGGCTTCTGTCTTCCGTCTCTCAGTCAATATTGATAGAAGTTGAAGGTGCAGGAATCTTCAGTCATCACTACGTGTCTAGGGAAAAGTTAGGTATCTCCTCTAGCTCTGTAAAAACATCATTAAAAATAGGGCATCGTTAAAATAGACAGGAGTGTGAAGTACATTATAATGGCACTGCTTCTGTTATAGTGAGTATCGCTGTTATTCAGACCTGGGGAAGAAGTGATAATGGTATATCTGCTCTATATGTCATAAAAGATATTCCTTCCTATTAAAAGAAATATTACAGGCTACCATGTGAATGATATGCAAATTACAGCATACAATCTGTAGAGAGTAAAACTTGATTCTGTGTGTCACCAGAAGGTTTCAGATAATGTCCTCAGCATTTCAGAATGCCAGAGCTGATTTGCAAGCTGTAAGCACTTATTTTGTCTCTCTTGGACTACCACTGTTACCTGCAGGGGTTGTTGACAAGGGTACTTAGTTAAGCTGGATGTGGTATTTTGTCTCAAAGCAAGTTTGATCTCAATGCCCTGTGCCTTTTACTTAAATAATTATAGCCTGTGCTGCTACCTTACATCAATACTGGGGTAATCTGTGCTAAGAAGTACTATGTGCAGTTAAGAACTAGACACCAAGTGATAAAGACATGTATTAAAACCCTCCAAATGGCCTTATTTAATGGGAAGTCTGCCTGGTGAGATCATATACAATATTAAGTTGATTAGTATGAAGCTTTAAAAGACAAAAATACAATGGAGATATTACATGTAGCACTATATAAAGTGCTGCACATAGAAAATAATGAGGTTAAAGTCATTGCAAAATTACAAAAAGCCAGTGATGAAAGTCACACAACTGATGTGTTGTTGCTTCTGCAGGAAATGCACATTTCCATTTTTTAGCCGTAGCAGCACAGAAATCACCATACTTCCCTTCATGTCGTTTGCCACCATAATTCTATCAAAGTGACTGTTACATGATTCAAGAGAGAACATCGCTCCTCCACCATTTATTTATACTCCACATACATATGCTGTCCTTGTGCAGCCACCCTCTATAATGTGTTTATGACCAAGTCCTTGATTTTGCATGCAGGCTCCAACCTTCATCTTTGCTGAAGGTTTGCTGGGATCTGTTCCAGGATCTCTCCTGACAAATGTCTAGAGGAGCCACTCAGATATCTTTTCCATCTATTGAAAAATAGCAGTATGAGGAAGGAAAGGTTTGTCAGCTCATTTTGTCTCCTTTAGATTTGAAGAGACTGTGAAATGTTTGCCTGTAAGTATGTATTTGCTTTTGAGATTGAGTGAACTGACTTCTTACTTTAGTGCCTTCTATTTGCTGTCCATGAATCTCCTGTAACACTCAGACGTTACCTGCATGGATTGTCTATGAATAGCAATAACTCTTAATGCTGACTGAATGCAAAATTTAAGTGTTACATTTGATCGAAATATTTTGAACTTGTATGTGTCTCTGTGTTACAGGAATCACCAGTTGCTTGAACTGAAACAATCTCGTATGTCTTCTGTAATGAGAGGGAAAGTCTTTCTTAGTGTTAGTAGTTTCCTGTGAGGGGGAAAGATTTATTTAAGGAATTCACTGGTGAACTTTACAACCAGAGGTGTGCAAGAATTTTGCCGTGTTGTTTATATAAGCAAGTAACTTTGATTTTTTGATCTAGATCATAAATGTCCATTCTGGTTCTATCGCAGGCAATGCTAGTTATCTTCTGCAGCATAGTCCTCAAATCTTTTCCAGTCTGCATATAAATATGAGAGTACATCTATTGCTTCCTGTAGAAGATGCTTCCCGCCAAGATGAAACACATTTGGAAACGCATTTTGTGCACTGACTGTCCTTCACTGTACGGGCATCTCCTTCTTTTCTTCTATTTTATGGTTGTATAACGCGACACAGCAGCTGATTCTCTACTTTGGATATGGTATATACGACAACTAGGTTGTGGTTTGGTTTTTTTTTTTTTTGCTTTCCATTTGATTGTAATTCGTTTCATTTCAGCTATAAGCTTTAGAGAGAAATTAAAAACTTACTCAAATTCTTCCTTTATTACTATATCTAGCAAACCCTGATTAAAATTTTTCCTTATCAGTTCTTGTGTCATCTTTAATGAGTTCATATGATCTTCCCTAAAAAAACTCTGAATCTGTGAATACCTTCATAGTATTAATGAGGTACTGGGGTATAGAAACATGCACACCTTTCATTACTGTTAAACATGTTCCTCTAAGGTACTCTCTGCTTTGCATATATCTGTCTTCTTAATTGTTACTGCCTTTTTAGAAGGATTTCTGGCTTTTTGATAGTTTATTTTATTAATAAGATGTGTAAGAGGCCATGCTAGGTGACTTTAACAGTCTGTTTTGGCATCAGTGTCAGTGTCTCTGGTCTCTGACTGTGAGTTGCTCTGGAATTGTCTTCAGGTAACTGACTCAATGAAGTGTTGTTACCCATTTAGCTTCCAGCCTTCAGTTTAGCTGGAAAAAGTTTGATGTAAATAGAACCAAGCCTGGCGAAAAAAGAACAAAAGAATAAAAAAAAGAAGTCACCCAAGGGTTAGACTAACAGTAAATGCTTTAACTTTCTGCTTGATGAAACCTAGGGCTATTGGAAAGAGCATCTCTTACAGCAAAAATGTCTGCAGAAGAGAAACTAGAAAAATGTTTTCCTATGGATTCTTCTAGACTTGGCAACAATTTCTCCCATGAAATGCAATGCTGAATCCCTCTTCTACTACCCCTTTCCTGGGAAAGAATGACTCCCTCAGCTGGCTATCTGAGCTCAAGTATTTTGCATATATCAGTTCAATCTTTATGACAGTATATTACCAATGTAAGGATGCAGAGCTATAAACAAACCTATAATAATAACTGAATTAGAAATATTGGTCATCTTATTTGCTGTCCAAATGAAAAATACGAGTTGTTTTAATCCTCCTGGCCACAAGAATTTTTACTACCATCTAATGAAGATGTCAGAGTGCACTTCCATCACTGCCAATGGCACCATGAGCAATCGTAGAATAAAGTACTGTGCAGAGAGCTCTGTTTCTGTGCCTAAGCTGTTGAGGGAAGTTTTTTCTAATTCAAAGGATGCAAAGCTAGGCAGGGTGCTTTTATAGCTGAAGTTGCTCCGGGTGACAGGCAAAATACTCTGGATGTTAGTACAGTGTAAGTGACGTAGAAAGTACTGCCCTTGTCTGTGCTGGGCTTACTCAGTGTTTTGCTTCTATGACTTACCAGTCAGAAGTTGCCCCGATATGTTAAGCTTTTATGTATGTTAACATTTCCTCTAAACCCACATATTATTGAAATGATTCATTTAACATTTACCAAAAAATCATTAAAGCGTAATTATAAAAGAAAAAACTATTTAAAGGAAAAAAAATCACTATTTTTGCACTTTTTGAAACATGTTGTTAATTATATTGATTGATTACATATTAGTTGGGCCAGCGTCTCTACTGCACAAGTACATCCATCTGAATTCAGGATCTGGATTAAGTGACCGGTGCTGTGCCTGGTGAGTGCAGGTTCAGGACCTGGTCTGAGAGATGAGCCCTTCCCAGACACACGTGCCTGGGCGGCCGTGACTGTCATCCTTCTCCTCCTTCTTCCTCCATGCAAGCCTGTGCTCAGGCCTCTGCTCAGCCAGCTCAGTGGCTGCTTAGTCTTATAACGCTTAATACCGCCCTGGCTTCTTTTGCATGAGTCGTGATTTTAGTAGGAATTCCATTTTAAAATCGCTACTTGGAAGAGAATCACTGACCTTACATTTATGTTATATGAACTGTCATTTTTTTAAATGACCTGTCTATGAAGTTGTGGAATTGATACTATTTGTTGGTATGTGATGTATATTCACATTATTATATGGTGTGATCGATGCTAATTGGGCATTTTGAATAGTCAAGTGTATGGGTACTATCTTATCAGGCAGATGGTACAAGAACTTCACAACAGGTTGAGTATCCTTTTAAAGAGAATGAGTATTATATTACCTCTTTCACAAGGATATAGGAAATCCTGGTGTGGTCTACACCATGTAGCTAATATTTACCGTTCGGTAATTATTTGTAGGACCTTTTTATTGAATTTATAATAGTGTAGGTAAATTTTCTGATCAAATATGTAAAAAATATATTGTATAGTGTTAGATGCCACATCACTTTAATGTTTAACTATGTTAGGATGTGCTAGCACTGTACTGTTTATCCCCCCCTCAGCTATATGTATAACCAGCCATCTATTTTACAAGCAAAAAATAAATTCTGTAGAATCTCAGATACTAATTAGAAGTAGTATCTAAAAACCCAGTAGTTGGAAATAACTGTGCTGAATGACTTCAAAGGCTTTTTGTCTTAAGAAGCTAGCATGTTAGAAAAAACAAAATGCAGGTTATTTATTACATTACAATTTTTTCCATTGTCTTGTGGTATTTCAGAAGAAGAGTGTTTAATTGGCTATAAGACTGGAAAAGCATGGATGATAGCTTTTTGCCTGTTTTTTTCATAGCTAAAAATAAAACTACGTTCCATAGGTGCTCCTGTAATTATTGCTTATTTACTGAAAATATTGAATATATTTTTCCTTGCATTCTTTGGTGTATACTCCCAATATTTTTCCTAGACGTAAGAAGAACAGTGATTAAGTCCTGCAGTAGAAGCCAGAGCCAAGCTGTGCCAAACTTTGTCAGTGATGAGTTTCAAGTATTTTGAAAGTTACAATTTTCTCCCAGCTGCTTTCCTTCCTGTAGGGAATAAGTAACCTGCTCTTGCCAAGAGCTAGCTACTTTCTTTTTTTTTTTTTTTTTTTTTTTTTTTTTTTTGAAGTGAGAATTAAGGCACTTCTCTCCTCTGTCTCCCCAAAACCAAGTATGCCAAGCATGTCCTCATCACTAAGCACAGACTCATAGTGCTGGTATTTCACTCCAGGGAGCTTGGAAGCTTTCTTCCTCTGCCCTTCTGCTGAGTAAGAAATGTGAAAAGTCTTTCTTAGAGTCATTGGTATCAGGCCAAGGGTTCTTGGCCCAAACTAGGCATCTGCTTGGAACAAGAGATCCATCCTCAAATGTAGTAGCTATTTTCTTCCTAGGAAGTAGTTTCCTTCCTAGAAAATGCCATTTGTGGGTTCTCAGAGGGCAAAAAGTGGAATACTTCTGTTGCCGGTGCAGGGCTGTGCCTTTAAAGCTGATCCAATGCTCTTTTTGTCTAAGTTGAAAATCAGTGTTACAGTAACAGTGATGTTGCCACTGTTTATTGGTTTTATATTTAGGGAAAATGCCACTGCAGAAAAAAGAATGTTTGTGCTCTGTGCATATGTAACGTGTGTGTTTGTACGGGACATAGAAATTTATATGTACATTTTAATTAAAATAATAGAAATTGAGAAATTGGTCTTTAGATACATCATTGCTACCTGTGACTTCCAGTGGCCCAACTACAAAGTATATTTTCAGGGTCAAAATGGTCCATCACTAAGTATTCAGAATAGGTTTAGCCCTGAAAACTTAAATAGTGTCACTAAATGGAGCCTTGCTAAAAGGTACTGCTCCTGAAAATGTGAGGGGCTAAAAAAGGATTTTGAGAAATCGAATGCAAGTTTACAACGTGTGCTGCCCTTTTTTCCTCTGTATATAGAGAAGATTTTCCAATATGTTACAAAAACCTGTTTTTGGTATTGTGCATGTCTATGCCTTTGGCACAGGTCCATTTTAAAAAGTGTAGTGTGATTGTTTCAGTATAGAATAGAAGGGATTCTTGAATTCTGACCTACAGTGGTGGAGGAAGCCTCTACGTTGTTCCTGTAGGCTGTTTTGATGGGAGACATGAAGCAATAAGGAAGTGCCAGACATTTTTTATTTTTAACATTCCTTTTTTTGTAGGCAATTAATGTTTTTATGCTGTCCCTTGCAGCCTCCCTGGCTCCATGCTGTCAGCAGTATGTGCTGTGCAGCTGTGAGATGCATCCTGTCCCTACAGGTGGTTACAGCCCTGTTGGCTGGATCCGTATTTACTGGCACTTGTGAGACCAAAACCCTCCCGTGGCTCTGAGCAGGGCAGCAACAGCTGAACATAGGAGTCTCTGTCATCATTGCTTGGTAGAGATTTTTAAAGAAAACCCGCTTCCATAAATTTTTAGACTGTATTTCTCTAAGCCCTTTACTGTTTTGGAAAGCACAGATTCTGATGGACTTGCAAATATAACCATTTGCTTCTTCATATGTGTAATATATAACACAAATGTGCTTCCTCTGTGCAAAGCTATAATAATCAAAGGGCAATATTTGAGGCTGTTTCCTATAATGGGTGAGGGGGAGATAGTCGAAGTGGTTGTGCTAAGCCCTTGAATGGCAAAGTGCTGAAGCAACAGTGTAGGGCCAGTCCCCACAGGTATGTTTGCAGTATGCTGGATAAGTTTAGATATAATTTTGTATTTTTACCCTAATCTTGAATTGTTTCAGTGACACCAACTGGATTCAGACAGCAGAAGTGGTGTGATCCACAGAACAGAACAAAGCAGAATAGGCTCTAAGTTCTGGCATTTGCTTAGTGTGTTTCACATTACATTGTAAAATTAAATGTATTTCTTTTATTGATAGTTCCCCCAGGCATTATTATAGTGAAGGGTCTTTCTTTAGATAAGGTGTTAACGGCATCATGGTAGGGTTTGTTTTTCTCCTTTGTCAGCTCATATTATAATATCAAGAGATACAGTGGGTTCTGCATTAAAGTGTTTAAAGCAAGTCTGCATGCTTTCTAAAAAAGAAAACCCAACAGGAAATTATAGGCCTGGTGCCGGAATTGCAGGTCAAAATCCTGTAATCTGTGCTCTGAAAGACTTCAGGATAGAAGGCCATAATGAGCCCTTTTGACCTTTAAATCTCTGAATCTATTGTGTGTAATGACTGCAGTTTAT
Source organism: Fregata magnificens (assembly GCA_013389945.1). NCBI lineage: Eukaryota > Metazoa > Chordata > Aves > Suliformes > Fregatidae > Fregata > Fregata magnificens. The sequence goes on along the minus strand of WAAD01018647.1, from coordinate 13,647 downwards.
TCTATTTACATCAGTTCTGACTGTCCAGCCTTTATGTAGTTGGAATATATAATTTGGAGGACAAAATCCACTTCGTGTGCTGCAGATGAGTATGTGGAACTGCTAAGTAGCTTCCCTGCAGTGACTTCGATTTCAACCTGTAAACTAGAATAAAATTTGTGTTTAGAACTACTAAAAGTGATCTGCATTTGAAAAAAAGACATTTCTGTCTATGTTCCAATTTGGTGCATGAGGTTTTTTTTTTAATTGCAGGGAAAATGAAAATAATAGAAAAAAATGTCCTTGACAAATTCAGCATCAGGAAAATGTTTAAAAAAGATGATAAAAATGAATAAATGTAAACAGATTTAAGATCTGTCATTTAGCAAGGTATTTAATATTCTTACAAAGCAAAATATTTAGGTTTGAAAATATGGTTGTTCTGCCAAAGGCACAGTTACACCAAAACAAATTTCATTCCTGTTAATATTTGTGGATCAGCCCTTCTTACATGCCCTGTAATACATCCTTGGTAATGGAGTAGAGGAGAAAAAGCAAGGGTGTTTCTGTTCAGGGTTTCCTCATGACATAATGGTGCTTATTCTGGATCTATTTATTTTAATAATCATAGATTATGAGCACTGTGTATATGTTTTTCACCTTTCATCCTCTAGCTTATTCAATCCTTCCAGCTATTTTCCTGGAGTTTTTTGGGTGCAAAAATAAAAAATCTCCAAACAGGTGTGTTAAACTTTTAGTAGAATAATTTCTAGGTGTCTAAAGCAGTTATTGAGCAAGTATAGTTTAACTAATGAAGTTAGCATTTCAATGAAAAAATGACACTTTTACTTAGGGAAAACCAGAAACTAATAAAATCAATAACAATGTTAATCTGAAACGGGAGCATAATTCAAACAGAAAATAAAAGGTGAATTGCTTGAATTATCTGATCAGAAGCAGGTGAGCAGTGTAGTTCCCTGGAATAATCAGTAGGATAAATTTGGAACCATAATTTAAATATTTATTATTTGAAGCTAATGTATGACTAAAGTATGGAGAGAAGTTCTATTGTTTCACTTGCACATCACACCTGGAGCAGATCTGTGCTCTTCCTTTTGTGGGTAACATGCAGTCGAATTACCACCAGATGTTCACGCTGTTGAAGAACAGTTGTTGGCTTGTCAAGAGTGCCATTGTTCAACCTTTCCTTGATTTTCTTCTTGTTGTAATATTGCCATTCAGCTACATTTTATTTTAAATTAATTGCATAGATGAGCTGCACAAAATGTCCCAAACTAACATGTCACCTTAGTAATTTTGAAAGAAGTAAAGTAAAGCACAAGAAGATAATGTTAAGATATAAACTTAATTGCTTGTGTCTCTTTCCTGTTGGAACTAAGACTTCATCTTTGAGCCAAATAAAATCTGTTGGCAAGTGCTCCAAATCAGAATCCTTTCCAGGCCAGTATGAGGAGCTTTAGTTGATCTGTTTCTATCAGAAGGGTTGTTTGTATGAGTTTGAGCTTTAGATCTGAGTTTTCTGTTTGCATCCTGAGGATAAGACTGTTTCCTAGGTCATTTCATCCTCTAGACCTGCTTCCTACTTTTATGGAGCTTGCACTGAGTGTGCCATGTAGGACAGGACCCACTAGATCAAGATAAGCACTGTCCTGGTGATCCACACACGGGCCCAGACTGGCACTGCTTGTCTAATTCCCCGCACTTCAGCAGACCAGTGGAATTACATGTACAGACTAGACAATGATATCCAAAACAAATGAATGCCAAAGGAAATTCTGCCAGTGTTTTCAACTGTTGATGCCAAATCTTTGTTTCCATATCTATGCTGATTAGAGACCTACACACTTACCACTTAATTTTCAAATTAGCTAGCATGGGTATTTCCCAAGAACTCCAGTGGTATGGTAGGTAATGAACACATACGAAAACAAGACCTCTTAAGTGCTTTCATGTCATAAGTTAAATTTAGATACACAGAATTTAATACTTCTGGGCAAAAATTTTAATGGCACATGTGACTTTTGAATGTCTAATTTCTATTCAAAGTCCAGATGATCGATCAGTAGAAATAACTTAATATAGACTGGTATTTTAGGTTCATAAAAAAATACAAATAAAATCACAAAACAGTGCCTTGATGTGATTTATATATTACTGGTTACATGATAATTCTCAAGAGCTAATGATCTTCATTTAATCAACATGTTTGTCTCGTAAATCAGAGACACCTGCTATTTTGGAAAGAGCAGGTTAAATAATTAGGTGTGAACAGAAAATTGCCTACCTTTGTTTATTTTTGTAATAAGCTAGTATTGTTTGTTTATCCGTTGGTAGTATAAAATAAAAAAAAACCAACTCCTGTCAATCGTGTAGTTCTGTGACATTTAGCTGCACCTGCTAAATTGTGGGTCCACTGCACTGTGAAAGAAAACTCTCCTTAACTCCAGTACAGTCAGGTTTTTAACAAAGATGTCTAAATTCTAGTAAAGCTGTTGGATTCAGTGCAATGAAAGTGAAGCACATGGTAAATATCTCGCTGAAAAGGGCTGAGAGTAAATGCATTAGCGGCTTACTGCATTTTTTGTACCTACTGCCATAATGATGAATATTTATTAAAATAAGAAGCATTTTTATTGCACACAGATACTTTAAATTATTATTCAGTGTCATATTTTTAAATTTAATTTCATTTTCAGTGGCAGCGAATTGATAGCTGTGAAATATGTCTTGTTGTTATCTATAAGTCAGGATTTCAGAGTAGACTTAAATTACATATCTAAGATCACAAACTTTTACCTTTTGCTACTCAATGGTTAGCAGATGCTCACTCTCAGACTGTCAGTGTAAACCCGGAAATCCTACATTATGACCTCGTTTGCCTTTGATGTCCTCTGCTGGGAGTGCCGGATTCTCAAGGGATACATTACGCAGCTTGTTAAGGACAGCCCTGAGGCCACTTTGGTGTTCCACTTTGGATCTTTCCACTGCAGGCCTGCAGCCTGAGCGTGATGGTAGGCATTGAGCCATCAGCTCTGGCTGAATCAGCTTGCTCAGATGCCTTCATGTGGACAAAAGGGGGTGAGCAAACTGCAGCCCTACGGCTGCTCCAGAGACTGGTCTTTTACTGTGATATGTACATAGCCATTGAATTTTAATTTTCTCACTTGTTGAGCTTGTCTATGAAACACCAGTTGCATCTAGAGCACTGCAGAAGTAGGAACGATGGTGAGCTCTCAGGAGTGTTTGAGAGGCACAGGAAGTTCATGTTTCTATTGCAGGTTGAAATACCCAGTTTTATTTAAGAATTGTAATTATATAGGAGTAGAGAAGCGTATAAATCTTCCTTCCTTGAAATCACTGTATCTTATCCAAAGTGCAACCCTGCCAATTCAGTAATCTGTGTGAAATCCGGCCTGGGCCACGCTGCCTGTTCCAAAGCAGAGCCATCCGCATCCCGTCTGGCTTCTCCTCTTGACAGTCTCAGCAGAAAGGTCAACTCCTGAGGCTGTCAGAGAAGTGCTGCTGTATTGAGAGACCTTATTATCTCTCTCGGGAAGAGGCTGGGATAGGATGTGTGACTGAGACTGACAATTTGTTCCCTAATTTTCTCAATAGTCCAGGGACATGTACATTATTCGGGCAACAGCTGGCTGAGTCTGTTGCCAAGCTGACTCATTAATGGTCCTCAGTGCAATGCAAGAGAGCAACCAGAGATGATTTTTTTTATTCCTGACCAAAAATGTTTCCACGTAGCTGGGAAGGCTGTGCAGTTTTGTGGGAAATTTAGGAAAAGATGGAATGTTCTGTGCTGGAAAAATTACATGTGCAACAGTGTCTGATGTTTCACCATCACTGCGCAATGTGGGGTGAGAAAACCAAAGTGCGGGTATAACTTTCCCAACTCTTCCTCTTTAAAGTTTTTAGCACCTTAAGTACAGTACATTTTCTAATTTGAAGTCCCTATATTTTTTTTTTTTACAGAGAGAACAGCTAAATAAAAGTGTAGGTACCAGAAGGTATCCAGGACTAGTAACCTGGTGGACCTTACTGGAGTTGCATGGCACACGAGCAGTGATGTAGCCTATTAGGAAGGCTCTCTGTCTGACGTGAATACTGCCCCTTCCCCTCCTGTTTCTCTTGGTGCTGATTTACTGTTAATTGCATTTCAAACAAATTGGAATGCACTAATAGACTCAAGTCTATTATGCTAGCTTTTAACACCATGAAATCATGTTTAGTGCTTTGCTGTAGGGGGGGAAATGAATATCCCTGACATTTTCTTCCCAGTAATGACAGAAATACAGATGGAGATTTCTGCATTAAAAAAAGTGGAGTGGGGAAAGTGTGAGGAGGAATGGCAAAAATAGTCAAATCTTCTGCCTTAGTCCATCAACTAGTTGCTCTTTGCGTTAGATAACTGCTTCCCATTTATGCTAGTGCACACTTAGATCTTTGCATTTTCATTTATTTTTATTCATTTGCTTTGTAGTGCTTTGTCCAGTTGTGTTCTGAAAGTGAAGGAGACTTCTATTACTTCTGATGGGAGATTATGGCATAACTCCTATTTTCTTTCAACTTTTTGTAATTGTTAGACAGCTCCTTAAATGATGTAAGTTAACATCTTCCTGTCACATGGTGTATTGACCATTTCAGAAAGCTGGAGCTCGGCTGTAGCTGTGTTATCCTGATTGTGCTCTTGAAATGGAGAAAATGAGACAGACCCTGCTGGGGCAGCTGGGATTTGGGAAGTCTGGGTGAGCAGATCTATGTAGAGGTGCTGTGCTCACTCCCAAGCAGAGTCCCAGGGAAGGAGAAGAGAACTGCAGGGAAATTTCTCCATCCAGGAAGACTGGAGAAGAAACAGCTCCAGCAAGCTATTTCTGCTATCTGCCATGGATGCCAGGACCAAAGCCCTCAAGGGGCTGCAATTTAAGTTACCAGTTAATAAATTGATAAACTTGTAGGAAAAACTTGGAAATTTCTAAATTAGAACAACTTTGTGTTATCATGGCGGTACATAGAAGAGGAATGTATCTTTCAAAAACCTGGGTGTGATGGTTTAGTTTTGCTGTGAAAACTAAGCTGACAGCGCACCTGGATTCCGCCGTGTGGCTGGGTAGAGCTCCAATACAGTCACTGGGACTTTATTCAGCTACATTCTCTGTGATTACATGCGTTTCATTCTATATAGCTAAATCTTTGGTGTCTTTGTGAAGTAATTCAGCTCCTTCCCTTGTCTTTCCAACATATACAAAGTGACTTCTTTAGGCAGCAGATGGTCATGTTCTTCCAGCTGAGCTGGTCACAGACATTGCTACCTGTGGCTGATGGTCGCTGTCCACCTTATTGCCTCCCACAGCTCTGCAGTGAATATTTCCTCAACTGCTTCAGTTCAAACTCAAGAGCTCAAGTTTAACTGCACTATATATTTCACTATTGTATTTTTTCTTTTAAGTCAATCCCCCAGCGGGTTTGTTAATATTCAAGAGCTGTCTACTTCCTCTGTCCTGTCTGAAGTGCTGGTGTGGGGATATCAGCAGCTGTAATAATGAGGCAGGATCCTGCACAATTGCATGATAGGGGAGAAATATGTCATTTTGTAAATGAATAGTGACTGTTGAGAGAGTTGGAGATTTTCATACATGGATATACTAATCGGGACCACTGAAAATCGGCATGAGTGGAGTGTGACTTGGTATGATATCTGACGACACGATTAGGAAAAGAGGAGGATGCATTGATAAAAGATGGAGATTTGAATTATCTGGGCCAATCCAGAGTGCCGGGTCACTTTATTCTGGAGTTGAAGAAGGTGGAAAGATAAATTTTGTGCAAATGCCTGCACTCCTAGTTTGTGCTAGTTGTTCCTTTCTGCACAAATGTACAACATTCAATAAAGCATAATTAAAAAAAATCCATGTTGTTTTTGATTAGGCTGATTAATCCATCAATATCAGCATAACAGTCGAGATCTGCCCTCTCAGGCTCTATCTTCATGTTAATATAGCTCTGCATAATAATGGAGAAGTCCACCTTCTCAGCTGAGCTAATTTGCTTGTGTTTGGCGGGATGCTACTGTGACTATGCTGCTTCCATTTTTGTAGCTACTGTGCCATGACCAAACCACCTGGTTTTTGGTTAGTTTGTGTTGAGCATTGGAAGGGAAAGGGAAGTAGACCACCTGGGGAAGTCAGAAAGTACAGGAATTACCTGTGTCTACAACTTTGCAAGCCATTTTGAATAGGGAATCTTCTATATAATGAAATATTGTCTAGAAGAGTCACAGTTTACATTATAAAACTAGTGCACAATAAATGTTTTCTTGAATGAACTATTAACAAGAGCCTAAACTTTTAGAAAAGCAGTGGAAATCTTGCTCAGCTGACACGTGACTTATCTGGCATATTGAAATTTGGTCTGTATCTTTAATATCTTTGTAAGTCACTATTTTATTCAATTAGCAAACACTTAATTAGACAAAGATTTGTCTAGCACCTCCTGTTCATTAAATCAGAAAGCATTCTCTATTTTAATTAGCATGACATTTTCTATAATCAATTTAATGAAATGCCATCTGCAGTTCTAATAATACTGTGTACAGCAAAGGCTGATTGACAGATGTGTTGACATCAAGGTATCAACCTTCTTTTATGTTTGTATTTTAAAAAAATGTAAAATATAAGGAAAAGGAGGACTCTGACTTGCTAAGGCTGCTGTTTGTGCTGCAAAGCAGAATTTTGTTTAAACAAACCAACACTTAGTAAATATTTTCAATGGGAAAACAAGCATTTACAATCTTCAGGTTTACACTATCAGTAATTTCAAAAGACTGCCCTGAGGCCTCCTTATTCTAGATATTGTGGAGCAGATTTTCAGCATTGCTTGGATGTCTCTCCTTTTCTTTCCTTCACTTTTTAGACGCTATTTACACTCTCAAGACTGCCTTAATAGTAAGGCATGCAATAATAATAAGGCAATAGATTGCCTTAATATCCGATGGTTTCTAAGCGCAAAACTGCCTGAGTACTGACGCTGCTGTACCACCAGCAAACTCCTTGGGCCCTACCCTCGAACAGGAGCCCCAGGGCTCATCAGCTGGGCCTCCTCCGGCTGAGCAAAAGGCAGGCTCTGCTAGAGGGATGGGAGGATGTATCTGCTCCTCTTGCTATGGTACTCGCTGGGTAGGGAAAAGCCTCAGATTTGGGTCCCTGTTCTGTATTACCATGAAAACAGAGAAAACAAAGTGGATAAAAGCCCATCAGATTTCTGTAATGCTCATCATTTGTAAGTGAGGGGAGGTTAGGATGTGAATACTTAAAGAATGTCAGTGCCCAGTACTTCCGGGCTCCTTCAGGCAGCTAGCTTAGGCTAAGATTTATAGTGCTATGTACAAATTAACCAGCAATTAGCTGTCTGTGCTCTGTGCACCTTCTTTAGAAATCAGTTTTTTCTTCAAACTATTCAATATCGGCATCAGTAAATTCTAGAACACTATTAAGCCAGGTCCTAGCAAGTTGGACTTGGCATGTCTCCATTGAAATTGATGGATCCACACAAGTTTATCTCAGGAGTTACCGTGAGATTAACCTTATTATCAACAAATAATCCAAATGTAGCAAATATTCTACCAAAATACTTTTGTTTGGCAAAGAAAATTTACATTAATAGTACTGTGAATTTAGTAGGAAGTAGGTTTTTTTTCCCCAGAGGACTACTATTGATTCTGTTACACCTTGTCACAGTTAGCACCTGTAGAGATTATTCAAGTTGCAGCTTTCAGTTTTATGATAAGCTTGGATTGCTGTGATGACTATTAAAGGCTAGAGGAAAAACACAGTGTGTATTCACAGGTTAAAATTCACAGCTTAAAAACTGTGTGAATAGAATAGAATAATATTCAATAAAATAAACCCACCAGTAGCAACACAACTCTTGCATGGCTAAGATGAAGCATTCACAGAATATTGGAGGCTCAGATTCAGGGATCTCCTAACTCCTGTGTCTTTAGTGATCCTAAGCTGCCTCTTTAAGTTTTCATAAATTCTCAGAGTCCATGAAGGGCAGTGTTCCTGCTTTTATGCTTTATCAGGGAATCCCCACTTGTTCCTGAAGGTGTTGGATCTTTCCAAGTACAACACTGATGACTCTTAGTACTTTGTTGACTGGTCATGTCTCCTATCTCTATTGGTCTGGGATCTCTTGTAATATATCCCAGATTGAGAGACCTACAGAAATGAGAAAACATTTCACATCACCTTTGTTCATTCACACGTAGGACATGACTGGCCATCTCTTGACTCTAACAGCCGAAATATGCAGTTAATAAGTATGTCAACAGTTCAAGGCATGCAGGGAGTCTCTTGGAGTGACTCCGTGGGAGGAAAAACCAATGTGGTAAGTAGCCTGGAGCTTTTTGTGTCATGTACAGGTCTGGATATGCAATACCACCAACAAAAGAAGAAAACTTCCAACTACTAAAAAGTTGAATCAATATTGAGGTGAAAGTGAATAGGACTAGAAATCAAGAGACTTGAGTTCCTCAACGTGCTACTGATGGGCTGTGTGACCTGGGGCAAATCACTACACCTCTTTGTGTATCTTCTTTATCTATTACCTTTTGTATTGTCTTTTCTTTTCTAATTCTTCGGAGCAGGAAACTGATGATATGTAATAAAGTTTTGAACACAACAGACTTGTGCATCTGTAAACAAGGAAGAGGTTGGTTTCTGAGGAAATAGTTGCCCTACTTAATATTAATTGTATCCTTGTGAAGTATGGTGCAATGGCTCTCTTTAAGTAAATCTTGTTTTTCAAGTTGGTGAAAGAACAATTAATGTTCATTTGGAGAACACTAGTGAAAGAGAATAAAGAAACTGCTCAGTGGACTAACGTCACACAACTGTTGTTTGAAATAATTAGATAATTTATTTGGCAAAGCAATTGCAGTCTAGATACCACTTGTCACAGCATTGCTTACAGATACAGTAATTTTGAGTAAAGATAATAGAGGCTGGCTCTAAACAATAGTAAGCTTTTAAGTGTTTGGAATGTTGGGGTTTAGTCACAACTTAGGTTTGCTTTGAAGTGTATGGTAACTTGCCCTTTCAACCCAGTCTGTGTAATTTAAATTACAGGACGAGTTGCTTAAGTCCAGTGACATGTGAAATCAGAGCTTATGCTCATCAAATAAATCACCACCGTTCAGTGTCCTGCTTTCAGAAAGCTAAATTGTTAAAGGCCATGTAGACCTTGGGCCAGATTCTTACACTGGCACAATTCAAGGCTTGATTTTCAGTGATGGTGGTATAATTAAGGATGGGAGTTAGTCCATTTTTTCCCCCAAATAATACATAATTTTTCATTAGAATTTTAAAGAGCCTAAATTTTTTTAGATAATGTGAAGCTAGTTGGAACAGTGAGATTCTGTAGCATTTAGGACGTGGCAGAGTGTTGTTAATTCAATAAATGAGGGTAAAGAAGTTATTGCAGAATTGATGGGGATCAAGCTTCTTGTCAAATACGAAAAGTTTTGCATTGATTTCTTTGCATTTTATGATATTTTGCCTGTACATTGACATTCCCTGAAACATATATTAGGCCAGGCACAGTATAGAGCTGCATCTCCTGCAAACAACACATATCCTGATACTGAGCAGAACCTTTAAGAGTGTTGAACCTAAACCAGGAACAATAGCGTTAGTAAAACTATTTATATGAAATGCTGCTTTCATTCTAAAAACACCTGAGATTATGATGATGGCATACTTATGTAATATTTGCATCACTGAGGGCTATATTTATGATATTGATATATACATCCAAACTATGATTTAAATTGTATAGCTTAATCATTTCAGCAGAACATGTGTTCCACGTTCTTTGCCTAGAGATAGAGCACATGATGAAAAGATTCACTTTTAGAAACATACAATAGCATAAGAATTTGGGCATTTAGCCTCACAATGATAAAATAAGTTATTGTTGGTTCTACAGCAAATACGATTTTGTAAGAGGCTGTAATATTTATGTTACTGACTCAAGTGAAATTATTATGCTGCAATAATCACGGGAGAATTTTGGTTTTAAAGTTTGTTTTCATGTAATATTTTATTTAATGTTGTATTATTTGTGAAAGCCAAATAAGTTGTAGAGAACTTGTTCAGTAGGAGGTTTGGTCTACAGAGCTCTGTGTCCACTAGGCAGCCTCCCTCAGAGTCAGATTTAGAAATAAGCTCAAAATCAAGGTGGAGTAAATTCTTGCCAAAGATAGTTATCTATAATAATAGCTGAGCTTACCATACTTTTGTCTGTCTATATCATCAGAGTGACTGCTGAATCACCAAGTTTGTTACCTTATTCAAAGACATTAAGTTTGCCTTCTAACAAACAAAGTTTCATTAAACTAGACACTGCAGTTCTGATCAAAAACCTTACATATGCAACACAGACAACAAGAAAGATATTTATGTCAGCCTTTGTTGAAACCCCTGCAATCGAGTGAATCCATTTGGTAAGCTGTACCTGAACCATCTCAGCAGGTAAACTAAACCACCTGCTGCAGGGTAAGGCAAGGGAGGGGAGAAAGAGAGATAGTCCATTTTGTCTGCCTGGGAAAAAATTCTCTTCTGAGATTTGTGGAATTTGCATGCTGTGCCTTTGAGCATCATGCCAGGCACACCCACGTGTATTCTCCGAACGAGGCTGCAGCACTAACCAACCCCAGTATCCCATCTGCAGCTGAGATCAATATTTGATAGTTTGTAGGAAAGTGGAGTAGAAGGCACAAACAGGAGACGAATTATGCATCAGAAGGAAAAATAAATATCCCTTGATCCCACAGGCAATCAACTAAAAAACTGCAAGGTTTGAGATTTTTATTAAAATTGTCTTAGCACAGAGCTACAAACACGAGTTATATTGTGCAGACAGTCCTGTATTCCCAGAGATTCATTGCAGAAGGGGATGAGAAAATCAATAGAGGGAGTTAAATCCACAGATTCCAGGCCAGAAGAGATCGCAACAGCCATCCAAACTCAACCTTTTATATTTTTACCCACATTTAGACTAAACTAATTCTTGACATAAAGATCTAAAGCATATCTTTTAGAAAAAACAACCCAGGGCTGCTGATTCTGTCATCTCCTTTGTTGAGCGCTTCCACACATCCCAACCTCCATACCTGTCATCAACTTTTCCCTAACTTTGTATATACGACCGAGATGTCTTTGAACTTTCTCTTTGTTAACCTGACTAATTTTAGCCATTCCAACCTTGAATTTTTATGTTTGCCTTCTGGTCCAGAGTTACACTGATGATTTCTTAGCGCTCCTCTTTACTCATTTCCCATTCTCACAGCATGCATTCCAGGAACTGGACATTTTACGATAGTGTCAATCTCACCAGTGTAATGAGCAGAGGGAAGATCACCCTAGGACTTTTACTTGTGATCCACTTATGCTGAAGAATTGCGTCAACTCTTTTTGCCATGATACTGCATTGAGAACACGTAGTACAGTATTTATCTGTATAAGCCCATAAGCTTTTCTTTCCATCACTGCTCTTCAATTCCAGTCTCCCATCTACAATAATGATTGGTTAACCAGGTGAGACAGATCACTTGGTAGGAGCACCCTGTCTTCCTCTTTATTTTTCTTAATGATACTATTTTTAATCCTTCTAATGTGTTTCCCATTAATTCTGTATAGCCTAAGCTTTGGAATCACGATGTCATAAAATAGATCAAATACCTTGGAAGAAAACCCAATATACAGTTTCAGCATAGTTGCCTCTATCAAACATAACCCTGTCAAACTTTGTTTAACAAGATCTATGTTCTGTAAAATGCTATCAGGTATTAATTATATTGCTAGCCAGTATTTTGTAGGAAGAATCTTGGATTTATTGTGCCACTATTTTATTTGAGACTGATGTGAGGATAACTTATGTACGGACCCTTGGGTGTCTGTCTTCACCTTTTAGTAGCACAAAATAACCTTATCAGTCATCCAATGCTCTGGAGTTTCCAAAGTTTTCAGAAATTTGAGAAATATTACAAGCAGGAAATTTTCCATGAGTTTTTTTAAAGACTGTTTTGTGTACATCATCCAGGGCTGGTGACTTGATAACTCCTGTTCTCTACAGAGGCTTCCTCACATTGTCCTTTGCTCAAGACACAATGCTTTCTATTTTAGTGATGTTTTTAGATGGATAATGTGGCTCTTAAGTGCTGCAGTTTGTGCCCAGCCAAGAGGTTTTTATGTGATACTACTCTTTGTTTTAAATTAAACGAGGATTTCTTTGAAGTAGGAACTCTTCTTCTCTGAATGGCTTTGTGAAGTGTCAGGGATCCCTGAACTTCTTTGTGGTGAAGACACCAAGATAATAAACAAAATAAATCCGTCAGTTATGTAAATGGACAATGTTAAGGACTAGGTATTTTTTTCTTCTGTAGACTTTTTGACCCTAGGTAACAAAAATTTCAAAACAAATGTATGTTTGTGGCTCTTACTTACATTTGAGCTATCAATGAAAAAAATCATCATTATGTTGTGTGACCATCAACTATCACATTATCCAGCCTGACAAGCTATTGATAGGAATGAGACTTCCATATAAATTAATATGATTACTTTTGAAGACTGTATTTATGCTCAATGCTTGTATGGTATTTGATACAATCTTTTATCTGAGAATCTCCATGCATTTTGCAAGCGTTTGTTTAATTTATGCACTTCAGGAGTTAACTACTGAATCCAATACAGAGATGAAAGCCCAAGTTCAGTGAGAGGTATAATTACTGTCCGGTAAAGTCTGCCTTTTGAAGAGGTCTGACTCTCAGTTTTCTGTTCTGATCATTTGAATAAATTTTCTTCTAACTTGAGAACAAAGGCTTTAATTTGTGTCATTCACAGTCTTTGCTATTCCAAATGCTGTTTCACACCCTGTGTATGACTTGCAAGAAGAGCCCTAGGACTGTGTATTTTACTCGTGGTCCTGTTAGCAATTTTAAGGGAAAGTTCTTTATTTGGATGAAATGTTCTGGTAGGATTAGTTAATGAAGCATGATGCTATAAATCCTGTTGGCCAAATGTACATAGCATGTAGAAAAGTAGATAACTGAGAAGCAGTTACATTCTGATGCTGTTGTCTGGATTTGGGTAGCATATTAGTCTCACCTATGGACCCAAAATGCATTTTTCAGAGCACTGTTCAAGCAGGGGGAATGAACATGGCTAGTTGTTGACAGCTGTACAATGTCTCTGGCTTATACGTGCCATTTCTTACATGATTTACTCGTAGTTGGGGACAGCTCTTTGTCCAGACAACTTTTACTTTTTCTATAATATTGCTTAGCACTGTGATACAATATCATTGGCGATTTTCAGTGCTAGGGTACCTGAAAGGATACATGCAAAAAACCCCTAAAAGAAGGTGCAAAAACTTCAATGTTCTGTAGTAGCCAGTAACCTGAAACCACAATAACTTTCTACAAAGTGTTACCTCTTTTTATTCAAAATGAATATTTGAAATCTCTTTCTTTATAAGAAGTTACTATTAATTCCACACTTCACAATCTAATTTGCCTTCTTAAACAACAGCTCCGATAATCCTGTCCTAAACTCCATCAATCCCACCCCACTTCCCCAC
>WAAD01018635.1:0-91159 GCA_013389945.1 Fregata magnificens | reverse complement strand
CAATATTCAGGAAAAGGCGGTGAAGCCTCATCGTTGGTTGTGTATCTCAGTCTCACCTTGTTCTCAGAGGTGCTCCTCTGATTTTTGCCTGAGAGAGCCTATGAAGGCTGAAAAATACTGTTGGAAACTGGTAGAAGATCTCTGGCCTAACATGGTGCCACACAGGTAGCTTTCAGAAATATGTGGATGTAAGATTGCTGATTTGCCTAATTAAGGTCAAAGAACAGGTAATGTTCCATTTTGAGGATCTGTGTGGATTTAAATGGCTTGGAGGTTCTGTCTCACCCCTTGCAAGTGGACAAATTTGATACTGAAGAAAATTCAGGTGATTTTGAAATTAAAACCTAACGAAGATGGGAGACAGGGGGACTGCTGTCAATAATCTCTTTGATAAGAAGAGAGACTGTGAAAAAAAAATCTGTCCTTTTACTTGCTTTGATAATTAAGGAAAATAGAATAAACTGCTCCAGAAGGGGTTGCAGGCTTTCTTCTTAAAACAAGTAAGTTTTGTGATATTTTACTAAACCGGTCAAATCATCTGTAATCATTTATTCCAGAAAGAGCCAACGCTTTTGGTTTTGGTTTTGCTTTTTTGTTTTGCTTTTGCTTTTTTGTTTTGTTTCTATGTTAAAGCTGTGTGTAAGTTAAGTAAGATAGTCAGCGAAGTTTATAAGTGAACCTATTTGCTACATTCACAGAGAGAAGCAACTCTGTCAACAAAGTGGGTTTTTCAAAGTTGCAACAAGTATTTTCCTTGGTGGGAAACATGAAAATAATTAACTACCCAGTTATTGCAACAACACAATAATTTTGTTTGTTTGTTTTAAACCATTAGTTCTAGGACATTTATTCTTAACTAATTGTTACTTTATCAGGAAAGGGCTTGACATTAAAGGGGCCATTTGTGTTGATTCAAAGGTTAGTTTAGAAGATAAATCTCTTTGATGGGTATAAGAAGTGGAAAAGGAGCCTTTTGCCCTCATCATTGTAGAAAATTTATGTATTTCTTTCATTCCATTGCTTCAGAAATTATTCTTGTTATGGAACCATAGCTTTTAAGGCCAAACTGGGACACTCAATCATTTACTCTGACCTTCTGTAATAGAGGCCATGGAATTTTATCTTATGTTGAAGCTGTTAACTTAGCTCCATATATATGGTATATATCCTACAGAGGTCTTCAGCCTTGATTTGAAGCCAACAAGACTTGATAAACTTATAGCTTTTTATGGTAACTTGTTCCAGTAATTAATCATCCATATAAATACAAATGTGTGTCTTGTTTTTTAAACTTATTTATGCTAATCCCCAGACTTTGGACCCCAATTTCACTGCTAAACAAAAGAGCTCTTTACATTCTTCTCCTTCTACATATTTCTGATAGATCCATTTTCTACCAGAGTTTTTCTGGGATAGCGTTTGCATGGAGGACTGCTGAAGCTGCAGTACATCCCCGTGACAGTGAGGGATAACTGAAGGTTTAGCATTAATTTGTTTTATGGTTACATGTAATTGTTTACCAAGCTGCCTGTCACCCTTGAAGGACAATGTCATTAACCTCAACGTAGATAGAAATCCTGACTAAGTTTTAGCCAGAAAGCTCATCTTGACGTGACATTATAAACCGTGCTCTTAGGTGAAATAGAAATAGCAAGGAAGCACCACGTGAAAAAAATCAGCAACCAGAGATGTCTTTTTCTTAATTTCTCTCAGTGTAGCCTCCTGTGTAAAATCCTAGAGCTCTACCGTAGCTGTCCAAGGTATAGGGTAAGCATGAAGGTGTAATGTTGACTTTCCTTTTTTATGTGCTGGTTTATTTCATTCTTTCTTTCATTCATTCTTTAGTTCACTCTTCTGCTTCCCTTTGGGTTCTGTGTACAGTTCTCAAAAGTGTGTCCACTCTAAGGATTCATCACCCATAATCGCCATGTCAAGCAAGGCTGTTACTGATGTTGGCTTCCATCAGTGGCTACAGCAGCCTTTACTGTCTTCCTAAAAGCATGTTTTCCAAGAGAATAAGACAGTTTTTTCCTATACTGAGTACCCTCCTAAGTTCTCCTCTTTGTTTTTTTTTCTTCCCTTTAATGCAATTTTATCATGTTTTGGCGTCTTGCCAGAACATCAGTCTTCAGACAAAATAAGGGTCTTTAGGCTGCCGTATTTGCTGTCTAGCTTTTTGAGGGGGATTTCAAAAAGGGAAATCACACTGGAAGTAATTTATGTTTATATCCAGATCGGTTATTGTTTAAGTCTGTAAGACCAAGTGTATTCCTGGCATGTGGTTTGTTAAAACTTTCGCTCCTTGTGACGTTACTTTTTCTTTATGCTTAAAGTTCTTCTGTTTTCAGTTATTAAAGCGAAGAAATAGAAACTTGTACAATTGCACCTTTGGTCACAGCCTGTCTATTGTGCTTGTTGCTGAGCGTTAGCATAGGCTTATATAATATTTCCCCCGTGATTTCCTTTCCAGGTTGCTGCATAGAATTCAAACCTAACAAGGTTTTAATTAGAAAACAGAATTTAATCCTCTCTGTAAACTGAGTTTTTCTAATCAGGAAAAAAAATTCCTTCTCTCCTTCTCCCTTCAAATTTGTGGCTGGCTCTTTCCTCTTCTTTATTTTTGCTCTTGGTGAGGTTTTGTTAAATACTTGTGTTTCTATTTTACTAGCAATTCAGAGCCATTAATGATGGGCACGAAATAGTGGTTAGCCCCATGTCCAGGTGGTGGTGTCAAAGGTCAAGTCCTCAATTGGTTCACATGCCTATTTCCGGTAAGATCCTGTTTATTGGTGTCATTATTAGGAAACGTGATATTTACAGGCAAGTAAAAGAAAAAGAGAAAAATGTGCATCATTTTCCTGTATCCTGACCTGTCTTTAGATCGCTTTCTCCTACGCTGCATACTATCATTCACTCTCTTTAGCCCCTTGTTCTAGGAAATGGTTGTTCAAAGCTGATGATGGGAGGAAGGATGACCTAGTAGCTACTACTTTTTATGCAGAATCAGAGAGCCTTTGTCTTCCAGGCTCTCCATTCTCTCTTGGTTTAGCCATAAAAATATAAAACTTGCAACAAAAAGCACATGAGAGATCATTGGTTTGTATTTTTCTTTGTTTCCAATATGGAACAGCTTTTCTTGAAGACTTCAAATATTTCTGTGTTCTCAGTTTCTATACCTCCCAGCAAGTTTCCTAACAGCATGCCAATTAAGGAAATAAAAGTAATGGCTGATGGCATAAGCAGAGTATTTACATCTGCATTTACTGCAGTTAGTTGTAGTACCAGCCCATGATGAAATTTAAGGTTGGTATTTGTGTAAAGAGAACTAATTCAGTAAGTTGCATTTAAAGATTTACGGTATTTTATGAAGGTATAGAAGTCTGCATGTTCAAGGCTGCCGCATGCCTTTGAACAGAGGCTGAAATGAAAAAATCCTGAAAAAGAGACCAAAAAACCCTCTCTACAAAGAAAGTAGAACCTAAAGGATATGAGGGCTTTAGGGTGGTGGTCTTCATAGTGCTACCATCTTTAGTGCATAAGTGAGCTGAGCTTTCCTAGTCAATAAGCCAGTAGGGCACCATCTTAAGAGACAAAGAAGAAATGTTGGCTAATCAGAAAAGCCTACTAGCAGACTTCTTTGTAGGAGTCAAAATACTGTGTTCACTAATTAAAAAGGTCTTTGTATATGTTTGGCTTGGCCTTAGAGGTAGCGGAGTTTACAGTACAGCCAGCTATTTCCAAATTCTGTCATCACCTAGTCAAAAGCAGGAGATAAAAATTTTCTTGCTTATTCACTGAACTGAATGTCAGCCTCAGGCCATTCTTCTGGTCCTCACTTTGAAAGAATCCTAATTACTTTCTAATTGCAGCAAGATGGCATCAAATCAATCTCTACTCAGACAAAATTTCCATGCCTGTCAGACAATAAACGACTTGTATGTTGATGAGCCCCTTTGATTCTCCTTCGAAATCACACATTCAAATCTCCTTTAAAATATGGCTTCCATTGGAGGAGGAAAAAAAATATGTTTTGTAAACCTATCTAATTATATTTAGATAGCAGTCTCTGAAAGAAGATTAATTCCTTTTCTCAACAAATGAGCATCTCTAGAAAATGTCTTCTCTTTTAAGTTGATGTTTACTTGACAACCAAAACAAGCCTGAGAAGAGAAATATCTGAACCTAAAAAATTAATTCTTTCAGATTTTTCAATCTTTTTATTGATGCTGTTTTTAAAGGGCGATAGAGGCGAGAAATCAAAATGGTACCCACGCTAAGGTCAGGGTCCTATTATGTATACCTTGTATAAACATGGAGTGAAAGATGTCTTCATAAAATGTCCAAAGCTCTGACAACTCAGACAAGATGCATGCCGTGTGTGGAAGGAAGGTAGAATATAAATCAGAAAGCTTTTATCTGAAGTTTTTAAAGCAAAAAGATGCTGCAAGACAAGGTGATATCCAGTCAGAAAATACAGACTGGGAGTTAAGGTATCTCTTTGGTACCCATTCAGACCTAATGTGGAGAAATTTGCAAACCGGGATTTAGGATTCAAATACACAAGCTGTACTGTGAGATTTCCACCCACACCATGCACCTGAATTAGTTCTTCAGCAGCCAGAGGTGCGTAGAGGGTCCCTGCCACAACAGTGCTGCTGCAGAACATAAACCTCTCTCTGCTTTCTGGTTTTCTTGGGTTTGTTCTGTTGTTGCCAGTTCTTATTTATCTTCCCTCCCAAAGCCTCTTTACTTGCATTTTTCTGGACCTCCCTCTCTGTCCCTTACTGTAATATATGGAAAATTTGGGAGAACTCTT
This sequence comes from Fregata magnificens, assembly GCA_013389945.1. Lineage (NCBI taxonomy): Eukaryota > Metazoa > Chordata > Aves > Suliformes > Fregatidae > Fregata > Fregata magnificens. The sequence continues at coordinate 86,343 of WAAD01018635.1, read as the reverse complement.
TGAAAACATCACTATTGTTTTTGTGCCTTACAGTAAGCTCTTAACTTTGTCTTGTTTTCTTGCATGTTTCCAGAAAGAATGTTTAAGGTGCAAAAGGCTGTCTGGAGAGCCTGCCCTTGTATCTTTGAGTAATTGCAATATTTAAAATCGTGTACAATGTGGAGTCATGCAGTGCGGTCTAGTGCACAATTAACATCTGTTGGGTAGTTTAGTCCTCTGGCGTGTTTCCAACTCATGTCGAGAGTGTGAGTACAGCGTAAGTCAAACAATTTGTCCAAGTTCTTCAACCAGGTAATGGTGACTTACGGAGCACTTGAGCAATTACATACATTCATGCAGTTGGTGTTAACAAGCGACTAGTAAAATAAGCATTTTGTGACTACCGGAAAATATCTCTGTAAATGTTTCCTAGTAGGTTTGTGTATTGAAATTACTGGACACTGGCATGTTTACATTTGTCAAAGTGCCTAGTTCATTAGCAGAAAAGAAAAATCAATACATTGAGAGGAAAGGAAGAAGGAGAACTGCATAATAATAACATAGATCCAACAGCTAATTTAAAAATGAGGGAGAATTTGCTGGGTTTAGTTTTCATTATGTTAATAAAAATGTATCTTGTCCATTTTGCTCATTTTTGCACTCATTCAGCTTCACATAAAGCTCTTAGCTGAATTTTTATGTTCCACCTATGTCTGAAAAAAATGCATGTTTTATTAGGTAATATGTGTAACAACTATTAAGCATTCTGTAGAGAACTGGGAGTTGTCCCAGTCGCTGCAGTAATCTTACTGTTAGCAATAACTTTTTTGACAGTGGTCACGGAATGAGTTCCTGTAGCAGTTGCTTTTTCTGGTTACTTCAAAGAGTTTGAAACAGAGTGTTTTCAAATAGTAGAGAGAAACAATGATTGTGCTTCTGAGCATCAATTCAGGTGCTATAGTTGTTGTATTACTTCAGTCCTTAAAAATATTTACTGCATGAGTCTCTGTAATATCCTTGGGATTAGGTGGAGTGTTCTGGAGGATTGCTGTAAAATATGGTCAGACATCTTATTTTATGGGGTTTTTTTCTTAAGAAGGAAGAGACCTTCCTGACTGTGATAAGGTAAAGGAATATTAACACAGCTGTGCAGTGCCGCAATATGGCAACAAAGACGTCTGTGTCGTAAAACGCTGTCCCAACAGTTAAAGGATCAGATTTTCAAAAACTAACTAATTCTTAATTACTCCATTTCCATTCACTTTGTGTAGAACTCCAGTTTTTGATGCGCTCAGCTGCTTTAGCTGTGTAAATCCATCACCAGCAATCCTGAAACGGCCACTCGGCTGCTCCCAACCTCTTGAGGCACCTCACTCTACGGGGTACCTGGTTCTCCAAGCACCACAGCAACTCAAAAGACACACAAAACCTCACGTTACTCCAGCAATGTAGCCCTACCTGACATAAAGTGAGGTCATCAGAAAACTTGTTCTTTGGATTTCTTTATTTAATATGATCAGAAGCACCACTTTGGAGCTTTCCACACATGGGCAGGGGGAGCAAGAGAGGCTCCATTTACTGCTGGCAGGTCTGGCAGTCAGGGGGTCCCTGGGACGAGGCACAGTCTGGCTCAAACCTCTGCTCTGGGCCCTGGGCACACAGGAGAGCCGGAGACCATGTGCTGCGTTCGCCTGCCCTCTAAAAGGGCAACGCAGTCATGGTAATTACAGACATCCTCAGGATGATCATAAAGGCCTTATCTGAAATTTATGGTTCTCAGTCACTTTGATTGGCTTTGAACTGGGCCCTTGGAGAGACACTTTACCTTTGGTCAGAAATAGAGACTTAGAGCTTCACACTGGTAGCATTAAAAGATTTTAAATAGATAATTTTCCTGGCCTAATCCTTTGATCATGTCTCCCTCTTTGCAGATCTTCACTCGCTTTTCATCAAATGAGGTACACACCTTTTTCTTTGAGGTTTTCCTAGGCTGCCTTCAGTCTACCAAAGATTTCTGACTTGGTATTTCTTTTTATCTTCAGGGAATTTACCAACAGAGTTGCCAGCTGTCATAGTTGTTTTAATCTGATGAATGCACTGGCTGTGTGGGGTTTTTTTAATTGTTGATAGTGATATTTTATTTAAACTATAAATCCTACTCCTAATAATGTCAATTTGCTTCTTGCATGTCTGCATGCAGTCTTGAGACTCTATCTCAAGGTTGTAACTTCCAATTTCTCTTCGTAATCTCTAAACCAGTTTGAAGTTAAAATATGTTAGTACATATGTACTTCATTACAAAATGGACTTTCAGGACTTCATTATCATCTGGTGTGTTGCTTTGTGTCTTCTTGTAAAGCTAATTAAGTGTTTTGCTATTATGAATAATTGTATTTTATTTTTTCTTAGAATACAGTAGGCTGCTATAGGAAAGAAATAAGTGAATGATCAAGAACATCATTGTGCTTTTCTGCACTCTCTTTTCATAATAATAATAATAACCACCACAGTGGCGAGACGTGTAAAAGTCTAATTTACAGATGCAGTGAGCTTACAATAACTCCAGCAGAATTCAGTAGTATCCGCAGATGCTCAGCATTTTGAGACTCAGATCTGTAATGACTATTATTTCCTAATGTTAAAACAAGCCAGTGCATCAGCTGTTGTTTTTAATATATGCTGTATAGCTTAATTACGTTGTCTATCTACATTACCTACCAACAGCAGTGGCCTACATCTCTGAGCTTTGTTAAATTATAAAAGACTGCATGGGATGAGCCTGGATTTAGCTACCCCAGTGACTACTGTAGCAGGCTGTACTGAGTTTAAAAGGATGACTTTAGGATGTGTTGAGCTCCCACTGAGATCATCCTTAGCGGGTTACGTCACCTAGATCTCGATTCAAATCACTCTGAAGGCACAGAAAGATTTTCAGTTTACATTAGTGAGCACCTCCCGAGGTCAGTAAGTCCATCCCTCTTCCACAAAAGTAAAAACAACTTCATCTTCATCTTCCTTGACCTTCCTAGGCCAATGTCTCCTTAATATCTCCTTAAAAGCCTTTAGGCTTCAGGTACTCTCTTCCAGTACTTCATTCTTCTTAAAGTTTGAGCTCACATATATAATCAATAGTCCCTTCCTAAACTTAAGTAAACTTAATTTTATCAACGTTTCCTCACAAAGTTCATGTTATCTGGACTTCTGATTTTTCTTGTTGATGTCTTGGGATAATCCCATGTGAAGCTCCTGAATTTATGCATTTAGACTTAACATTGATCTGCCTGTACCTTATTTCCACAAATTTTGAAATGGAGGTAGTAACATTACCCTTACTATCAAGGTCTTCTGGGGATACATTCATAAAAGATTATGAATCTCTCAAATAACAAGAGACTTGTAAATACCTAAATCAGTCAGAAAATCAGTCAGAAAGATGGGCATGTAACCATCACACTAAATAGCAGGTTTAATGTGCATTTTACACACCCCTCATAAATGAAGTTTTGTATGTAAACTTACAGTATTGGCTTATTTATTACTTTGATATAAAATGTTTTACTATTTTTTTTTGGCCAGACATAAGAGTGAAGATCCCACATTTGAATAGTTCTCACGCAGGATTGCAGTGGTCAGCCAGGACTGGAAAGGAGATGGCAGGTTTTACTCCTGGCATGTGTATTGGGTTTGCGTGGCAAAGTTTTGGTGGGGGGGGCTACAGGGGTGGCTTCTGTGAGAAGCTCCTAGAAGCCTCCCCCATGTCTGAGAGAGCCAATGCCAGCTGGCTCCAAGATGGACCCACCGCTGGCCAAAGCCAAGCCCATCAATGACAGTGGTAGCGCCTCTGCGATAACATATTTAAGAAGGGGGGAAGAAAAACCAACCTCTGTGCAATTGCAGCTGGAGAGAGGAGTGAGAATATGTGAGAGGAACAATCCTGCAGACACCAAGGTCAGTGAAGAAGGAGGGGGAGGAGGTGCTCCAGGCGCCGCAGCAGAGATTCCCCTGCAGCCTGTGGTGAAGACCATGGTGAGGCAGGCTGTCCCCCTGCAGCCCAGGGAGGTCCATGGTGGAGCACATATCCACCTGCAGCCCGGGGAGGACCCCACACCAGAGCAGGTGGATGCCCGAAGGAGGCTGTGACCCCATGGGAAGCCCACGCTGGAGCAGGCTCCTGGCAGGACCTGCAGACCTGTGGAGAGAGGAGCCCACGCTGGTGCACATTTGCTGGCAGGACTTGTGACCCCGCGAGGGACCCAAGCTGGAGCAGTCTGTTCCTGAAGGACTGCACCCCGTGGAAGGGACCCACGCTGGAGCAGTTCGTGAAGAACTGCAGCCCGTGGGAAGGACCCACGTTGGAGAAGTTTGTGGAGGACTGTCTCCCGTGGGAGGGACCCCACGCTGGAGCAGGGGAAGAGTGTGAGGAGTCCTCCCCTGAGGAGGAAGGAGCAGCAGAAACAACATGTGATGAACTGACCACAACCCCCACTCCTTGTCCCCCTGCACCACTCGGGAGGAGGAGGCAGAGAATAATTGGGAGAGATTCATAGAATCATAGAATCATTAAGGTTGGAAAAGACCTCTAAGATCATCAAGTCCAACCATCAACTAGCACCACCATGACTCCTAAACTAGGCCCTGGAGTGCCACGTCTACACCTTTTTTGAACGCCTCCAGGGTTGACGACTCCACCACCTCTCTGGGCAGCCTGTTCCAAAGAAGTTAAGCTGGGAAGAAGGTAGGGGTGGTGGGAAGGTGTTTTAAGGCTTGGTTTTATTTCTCATTACCCTACTCTGATTGGATTGTTAATAAATTAAGCTAATTTCCCCAAGTTGAGTCTCTTTTGCCCGTCACGGTAACTGCTGAGTGATCTCTCCCTGTCCTTTTCTCGACCCATGAGCCTTTTGGTATATTTTCTCTCCCCTGTCCAACTGAGGAGGGAGAGTGACAGAGTGGCTTTGGTGGGCACCTGGCGTCCAGCCAGGGTTAACCCACCACAGGATGCTGCTGAACCTTCTCTCTGCAACCAGGGACAGGGGCTCTTGTTCTGTGTTTGCTCTTATCTCCCAAAACAAAAATAGGCATATTTAGTAGTGGATTCAAGATCCCTGAGTGAGAGATACTGCTGAACTGCTTGGGCCCCAGGTTCCCCATTGCGTGGGTGCTCAGAGGAGTGAGCACTGAGTTTTACAAAATGCAAATTCTACTTCTGTCCCTTGATACCGTGTATCAGACAAAATCTACTCTGCAAAGGTACAGATCTAGTTTTAAAATTGAGGATAAATGCAATGGTTAGGAAAGGCAAGAAATATGAATGCATTGAGCATAAGCCTTACCCATTTTACGTGAAGTTTCCCAAAGAGTCCCACCTTTGTCATCCTTCAACTTTTACCTGCTGCTCTGATGCAGTGAAATACTACATTTTCGTGTTTAACTGAGGAGAGTGGAGTAACTAAGTGTTTTAGCAAATATTGCCTTTCTGGTGGTAAACACTGGACCTTCCTTCTGAAACTTGTCAAAACCTACAGTTGCTCAAAGGAACCTTAGTGTGCTCAACCATGTAGTGCCCTAATGAAATGTCAGGCCCAGAATAGGATGAGACACCTACAATCTTATTTAGTGGTTGCTCTGAGCTAAGGATTTGATTCAAGGCCACTGGATGAAAAGCTTTTAGATCAGCCTGCTGTGTTATGTAGACCCTATTCTGCGATTTCTAATTTGCACTTGTATTTTACAATCCATGCTGCATAATCTGGCCATTCTTCAATGCTATCAAAGAACCAAAGAAGCAACAGATGAACCGGGACAAAGAAGAATAATTTAAAAACTGCAGAAGTCCCTTGCTGACCGATTGCATGTCCTTTATGAAATGCCATCCCTGCTGGCATCTGAAGAACCAGCATCAAAGTCCAGTATGCTTTTAGCATGACAGAAAAAGAACAAGAGCGAAACAAAAGGAAGAATAGCAGTGTATACAATTCTCTTTGTTCCTTAGCAATACCACAAGGTTATTCTGCACCAGAAAGACACAGAATTAGCAATTGCAACACAACAGTGGCTCTGCTTGAAAAGTCCTGTGTTCCTTGGATGTCATAGAGCACATTACGGGGCTCTGTAATACATCTCTCAGTAAACAGCACTGATAACACAAGATCCTCACAGGCTTCCTGAGCAGCTCTGATGCCACTCGCAGCACTGAGAAATCATGCTGGGCACTTGCTATGGTGTGAAAAGGGACACTCTTCTTCCAGTCGTCTGTTGCAAGAATCTCGTCTAAATGTTTGAAGAAATCTCAATGTAAACTATTCATCAATAGCTGGAGTTTAACATGTATTGTTAACCAGCTACTTTAAATGTAATTTAGCAGCTATATTTAGGTGGTTTTATTTGTATTCAGGAATATAGATGTTTACAGACAGGCAGAGGCATTGGTGAAGCTAAATATGGAGGTACTTGATATTCTTTTAAAATAATTAAAAAAAAAACTTTTAAGTTTGCCCCAAAATACCAAGACTAAAGCTGACAGCTGGTAATTCATGACTGAAAGGCATACAGAACAGATGGGATTATATTCTTTTGTTGTCAGCCAATGATACAAAGCCAAATACATTACTGCAATGAAAGTGTTGGAGGAACACTGTTCCTAGGCTTTTAGATAAACTTGTCCCAGCAGCTGTTCAATGTCATCAGTTATTTTTCCAGTTAAGGATGTATTCTGATTTGTCAGATATCGGATACTTGTCATGAATAATTCTGAAAATTCAGAAAAAAGAAGTGTTCAGGAACGGAATTTTCCACTGTTTCAACTGCAGTGGTTTACTGCAGTTGAAGATACAGTTGTACTTGGGATAAATAATTCTTCCAAAAATGTCTTTGATGTCTTTCCTCTGCTGTCCTGCTTAGCCTTCCTGAAGACCTCTTGATCAGTGATTTCTGACAAAGATGAGTTTTAAAACAAAGATTCTGAGTTGATTAAAGCTTTTGGAGTGCCACTGGTGCCTGGAGTTATTCCTTGTTTACAGGAAATTAGTATCTGACCCACAGAGCAGCTTTTCTACCAGCATTTGCACTATTCCTGCAAATCCCTGAGCATGCACTTTGCCAGCCCTCTTGGGAGGTGAGGCAGCCCCAGTGCTAGAACTGGCAGGCAGGTCCATTGCTAACAATTTCCCATTATTTCTCTCAAGGCAGCTTGTCTTCATCTTCGCTGTAGTTGTAGAGGCTAATGTCTGATTTTAAGCACTATAAGAATATATATTTTACATATGCTTTCCATACTTAAAATCCAGCTTTGAGGGTGACATTTTCATACCTTTACCCAGACAAACGATAATGTTCTTATTCATTTCTGCATACAGAACTGAACTTGGAGTTGACAGTCAGCTGTTTTGTTCGCTTCCTGGCATTTCCCAACAAGTACATCCCTAAAGGAGCAACAGTGTGTTTTCTGCATGGGATGCCAGACTGTCTTTGCCCTTGAGTGCAAATGGCATCATGATGTAGAAGCAAGTCATCTTGGAGGTTTTAGGAACTTGCTGCTTGTGCATTTATTATGCAAACTGGGCTCTAAGCTCTTCCCCTGGCACTGGAAGTATGGTGGCAATGCAACAGATGGGAAAAGGAGTAGTACAGCAGATTTCTGTGACACCCCAACAGCCCACTGCTTGCCCAGAGTGTGTTAAGTGTCTTAAATTAGTGTCATAATTTAAATGTGCCCAACAGGAACATTGTGTTATCTGGAGGTGTTGGAGCTTTCTGATACCACAGGAATAAAGGAGAATCAAGCTCTTAATGAGTCTCAACATATGCCTTAGTCCATTAGCCACCGTTGGGGGTAACTCTACCCTACTAAAACTAATCTTTCTAGACTCCTTCTCTAGGCAATGGGGAGAGATAGGCAATTCAAAACAACCATATTAGGCCCCTTATCTGAGTGAATAGGAAGTGTGGCATGACACACCAGGCTGAAGTCAGCTTTTCTGTCTGCTGCCGGGCTCCCTCCCCAGGTCCTTCCTGCCCCAGTTTGATGCTTCCCTCGCCAAGCAGCCACAGTGCGTGCCCTGCTCTGTGAATGAAGCCGTACGAAAATGCTGTTTTGCTCTACAAAACTGACACAGTTAATTTGTTTTAATTTTGTGAGCGTATACTTATTTCACTTATAACAAACGGAAGCATTCTGGTACATGCCAAGCAGATAGACTTTCGCAGAACAAGCTGACAGCCCAGAAATAGGCTTTTCAAGGTATGTGGTGATGCATGTTTGAGATTTTATGATTATAAATGAGCATGTAAAGTGAAAATTAGCAAGTTAGTCTAATTTATTAAACTTATATTTAGATTTTACACACATACCTGCTGTTGGATCAATTACTGCTAAGCTACGTTCACTGTAGTATCATAAATTCAGTACACTGATTAATTCCAGTCTGCTTGTTTGATGTAATGTGAAGCTTTTTTGTAACATCTAGAACACAACTAAACCAGCTGTGATTTCATGTTAGTTACTATATATCTAATACTACAATTTTACACATAGTTTAAGAAGAAACTGCAGTTAGACAGGAAGGAACACTCATCTTCCAAGTAATTCTAAAAATAACCAAGTTCAAAAAATATTTCAATTACTTTGCATTGACTGCAGAAAGTAGTCATTTCCATTTTAGAGTATTTGATTTGTAATTGATTTGGTTTGCATCTTTTTTTTACGCTCACTTTTCCACTAGACTAGATCGGACTTCTAAGAGAAGCATGTTTCACAAGTACTTTTTGCATCTTTTTCCAAAACATCGTCGTTGGTGTTACCGTTTATGTGAAGTAATTTCAGTTGGCAATTTTGTGATGCTTGTCTGTTGGGGATATGATTCCAGATTAGTTTTTCAGACTATATTTCTCTCAGGAAAAAAAAAAAAAGCAGACAAAGATTATAATAATTCTTTGATTTCTTGAGTATATGTTTGAGTGTCTCATCTGTTATTTTACTAAATGATGACTACTTTGGTTTCTATGCATCTGCAGCAAATCAAACTGCTTTGAATATTTCCTACTGGGATGCCATGGATTGCATATTTATCTTCAAACTTTTCAACTTTCTATTGTCCCATCATGTAAGAGTTTGCCTGAGATCACGAAGCACAAGGAGTGGTGCTGCCTTCTTGCTGCTTTGCAAAATAGTCTGTGCGTGTCTGTGCATATGTGGCTCTGCAACGCTGTGAGCCCTCTTGCGTTGCCTGACCTGACAGTTGGGATAGATTGTCTCTGCTGGTGCTGATTTTTGTCAGGGGAGATACCTGTTGTGACAGTGTGCACCCAAGATACGACATGCCTCTGCTGTGGAAAGGGTGCCTTAGGCATTGGGCTGCAAAACGAATCTTAGACTGAAAGCTAAGAGTTGGGTGGCTTGGGCTGCTTGCTTATATTAAAAAAAAAAAAAAAAAAAAAAAAAAAAAGGGAACCCAATGGCAGGTCTTGTTAAGGGAGATTTGAGGTATTGTTTTTCCTAAGGTATTTGAAGAAGATTCATTTCCAGAAAGGCTGGATAGATCATGTCCACTATACAGGTTTCGCCTTGAAACTGAAAGTAGTCATTTGTGTATTTTGAAAAATTTTATGGCATTTTCTTGATGTATAATACTTCCCTACGCTGTTGCAACTGAAGTACTTGATGGACGGAACACATGGGCAGAGATGTTGTAAGCTTAGTTAATATACCTTTATGAAACTCTCCTAAACAGAAAATAACAACGTAGGAATTCACAGTGATATGGACTAACCTCCTTCTGAGGGCTCATATGGTGGCCAGAAGACTACTTATCATTTTTGGCAGATTTTAGAAAGATTGTTTTGTCACTAGACTGAAACTGAGATGTGTCTTTTCTTGCTAGATCGGTTGAAGATTTCATGACTGATTTTGGGGAAATCCTGAGTTTTTCTGTGTCATATTTCATGCCACTGTGTCTTGTTTAATTACACTGCAGATAATGGGGATAAAACTTAGGCATTGCACAGAGATGTGTAAAGATAACATCTTTTTGTAACAGCAGCTGGTTTTGCTGTGCATGTGTGCGTACCACAGTGATGCCCTTTTGATGAGGGCAGCCTGGGCATTAGTATCCACAAAATAAACAGTAATGGTACTGAGCAATACTTCAGTTTAATGTGAACTCAGTACTACTGTAATTAGGAGTTCTGTAAACAGTAAATGAATAAATAGGTGTGCCATAAGATTCAGTGCTATTTCTATAAAGGGATGGCTGCAGTGCAGTCTCGGTGGGTGGTAGACTTCTGGATGCTCTGAGGAAACCCATAATCTCAAAAGCAAAAAATACGAGTTCTTTTACTGGGATGGAAAACTCGAGAAAGGAGTTAAAGTGGTGCTAACTTAGAAAATCGTAAAGTACCCATTAAGTTGGTCTTTACTAAGTTATAGTAAAAGAAAAGTAGCAGCTTCTCAGAACCAATTTTGACCACTCTGTTGATTCTGTACATATATATTTCAGCATTGACCTTCTCCATAGTTGTGGGCATCTTTAAGCCATCCAGTGATATGAAAAACAATGAAGGTAAATGAGAGGAGTCCTGTGATGTTCAACAGTTATGATGCCTTACAACTAGGCAATAAATACAGGATTTTTTCATAGGATACTGGGAGATTTTCAATAGGACCGACTAGTCTGAAAATTGGAAAGATTTTTCTGAAGTGAGTCAACAATTTCAGAGTGAAATAACCATAATGGAAAATGTTCAGATTTCTAATTTTCTGTATGTTTGACTAGCTTATTGCTTTCACTGCAGTGATAATCGGAGTACCAGGAAGTTAACAAACATTTAAGAATTGTGTGTAGCTTAGAAAGACTCCTTTGTATGGGATGCACAGCTCCCCCACTGTCTGCTTTTTTGCCTCTAAATACAATAGTGGATGAGAGCATCTGGTTGTTTCTCTGCAAATACATTTAATGTATTGTCTGAATAAATGTGATGGGAACTTATGGTCCTTGGAATAAAAACCATGTATTTATTCCTTCCTGGCTAATATGGGAGTTTCTGTATAATTTATCTTCTTGAGTTGTATTTCAAATATATCCTCTTCTTTTGGCAATTTTTAACACTAATTTCTTCTCATTATTCTCATCCTTTCATAATTCTTCAGTGCTGTTTACAGAAGTTGGGCCTATGTACCAACTGGTAGTCAAGCCTTCAGGGCCAGAGGAAGAGCATGTAAAAGGGATAAAACCAGCTTAACCTGTATAGCCTGCTAGTTTAAGGAGATCAGGGTCTAAGGGCCACAGGGTGAGAGAGGAAATCAAATCCTGGTCTCTTCTGCCTGTGGAGAGTATTCCAGCCACGAGACTACTGCATTGAAACAGGCTGCAGCACTTCTGCTTGTGGCTGCTGTCGGTTCAGTCACTGTTTGGAGATACCCCGTTCCCTTTGGGGTACTTGGTGACTCGGTCTGAAGTCTAGATTGCAGTGCTTGTAAGTACCTAGTTAGATCTGTCTGTATGTGAGAGATGCTCAGGGTCACATGGGGAATCTGTGACAGAGAAACAGAGTCCTGATCCTCCAACATAAACCGGTGAGAGGTCATGCTGTTTGGTAGAGCTGGAAGCAGATAAACTTACTAAGCAACTACTTCTTTCAAATTCATTTATCATTAAAAAAAAAAATTGATTTAAATTCTTTCAGTTTTTGCTGAAACAGTGTTAACTGAATAGCAGTTTAACACTGGTGACCAGGGCAGATCTCTCCTAAAGTGAATAGTAATCCCATTCATAGAGACATGTGCATCACAGTGTCACATGCATTTCAATCCATCAATAACTTCACAGAAGTCTAAAAATTATTTCATTTTAAAACCTAATTTCATGATAGAAGAGGGATAAGGGTATTAGCCTGAGGCAATGAAAAGGTACATTTTGCATAAATTGTTATTCCTTAGCCAACTGAACATTAGCTTATAAACCCAATGTCAAATTCACGTTGGTGATGGTGGAGATCGATGGTTCTGCAGGACTGGTGATAAGGTCCTATGCTTTTGCAGGAAAAGGATCTCAGTTAATCTTTGCTATTATTATTACATTTCTTGTGGTTTTAACAGGAAAGTTTGCTATAACAGAGTAGTGAATTCAAAAGGCTTTTCTGGTATTGTCTTCCTTTTTTCTTATTGCTCCTTAGCTTCTTTTCTCTCTTAAATCTCCTCCCTCATTAATCCCTTGTCTCACACATTGACATTAAAGCGTCTTTTATGCTATGTCTACGCAGGGCAAGGTGGCACTGTATAAAGATACTCAAGGTAGCTCTGAATGAGCTAGCTCAAATAATGGGATATAGCATTACACTTCCTGGGTGTCATCTATTGTATTCTGCTTCTCATTAGGACTCTTGTAGAGCTGGCTCTGGTATTTTTGATTGATGCAGTACTGAGTCAAGTAGAAATCCTCTTAATAGTATTGTGCAAGTAAGATGCAGCTATTTTGGGATGTACAAATGCATAGACAGACACACCCCTAAAAAAACGCCAAGCCTTTTTGTCTCATTTTGGAACAATATTATTTAACAAGGAAATGTCAGAAGAAATGGGAAAGGGTAAGGGTACAAGTAATCTGATAGAGTTTACAAAGTGGACAAAGCTATATTTAGAATCATATTGAAATGCTGTCATGGACATAAAATTTCCATATCAGACTGAAGGTAGAAAAGATAATGAGGAAGAGAGCATATCTTAAAATAAATGTGAAGTGGGTATAAATGTGAGGTGGTATGATATAAATTGAAGCAGGTTGAACTGAGTAACAGAACCGAGTTGCTAACAGCAGAGGAACATAACTTGCTGTGCTAGCACACACGGGGGTGTCACGGTGAGGACAGGAGCTGGGAGAGGAAGAGGGGAAGAGCTTCCATTAGTCCTTTTGAAAATGTGGATCAGCCGCGAAGATTTAAGCTGGGCTAAATTTTGGAAGAACAAGAGATCTTCTAGGTTTAAGATAGATGCTGCAGTATTGTGGTCTTATTTAACATGGTGTAATCTGTGAGTTTCAGCTTTAGTTTATAGGTCTGTCCAACCAGCACGTGATTTTTGTCGCTGACTATGGAGTAGAGGAAGATGCTCACCATTTGGCTGTACTATGCCAGCATTGATTGACTTTTTACATGGTTCCTAGCTGTGGACAAGTTCAGTTATACACAACCTGAGGAGCAAAGTGCTTGATTAACCCCTGATTTTTCTGCTCTTGGTGCCTACTGGTGCCGCAGAATCCCTCTTCTCCGGAGGCGGGTACCAGCTGCGCTGCTGTGCAGTCCCCTCTCTCCGCCTGTGTAAGGGCCGTAGCTAAGCAGCTGCCAGGTAAGGTGTTCCCTGGTGGATCTACACCTGAGGTTTGTCACTCCCAGGTTGCTTCTGATCTGTGGAAAAACCCGAGTGTTGGTGGTGGTGCTATCACAGACACCATCTCCACTCTCAGCCCTCGCCCATCTCGGCCGTTGGTTACTGGCTGTGGCATACACAAACTTTTCCCTTTTATGGCAGTGTATTTTTGACAGCAAATGTTTGTGTACTCCCTCCTTTGCCACAAAGTTTATGTGCTTTTTTCCCATAGCTGCTAGGGGATGGATGGGGAAAAAGTAGGGCAGTTTCTACCATCACCTCCCGTCACCTCCCATAGCATGTCCTGACTCCTCTCCATTCACCCTATCTGATTTACCTGATGAGATTCCTGTAAGGCCAGTGTGGCTATGCAGCAACACAGCAAAGCATTTCTCTTATGAGCGCTGAAGGATCCTGATTTCCACCAGATGCTCCCAGTAGGTTTAGTCTGAGTGAACCGGGCCAGCTCTTCCTGCACGTGGCCACCCACATTCACCAGCTGATGCAGGAAAGCACTCTGCATGTGATGGGATTGCTGTGTTGCTTGTCCTCCTTATTTTGTCTGAGTGTCAAGGCACAAGGTTATCACCATCATTTAAATTGGATTACTACAGTCAGTGCATTTTATCATATCACTTCTAAGGCCCAGTGATGTGGAACACATTAATTGGCACTTTTTGGGATGCACAGGGCTTCTCAGATGTATGAAGGCTTTAAGCATCCTTCAAGAAGTAATGCCATGACCTAAAACCGCTTTCAAACCATCAGTGAGCTTTAAAAGAGGCCATTCCTTGTATAAAGTAATGCTGGGAGAGGAGGAAAGAAAGAAGTTAAAAAAAAGAAGAAAAGTGAAAATTGTTCTTCACTTCTGTTCATTGCACAGTTACCAAAATCAATGTGTCTGCAAATGTAACTTGTCTCATAAATCATTAGGTCACAAACCTGCACAATGTCAATGTGTTGTCACTATCCTATTAAATTAAATTACTAACCAAGGTAATACTTAACAGCACATTTCAGAGGGAACAATGTTTTAATGTGTTGAGGACGCCTAATAAATATAGCAGTCAGCTAATATGATTTGAAGGCTTTAGGCAGAAGAAATACTAGAGAGAGATAAAGATAAAGGAGGGTGAAAAAAAAGAGACATCTAGTCACTAGGGATATAATGTACTGAAATACTAGATTGGCATAATGAGAAATGTCCTACTAAATCCCTACCCAGTGAAATACATTGATTTACACCTATTCCAACCCCCAGATATTTAAGATTAAATCATATTTCAATTCTAAACCCTTATGAAGTGCTCCATCTTGAACGGTAATACCCTTCTGTTTGTCCAATATGGGAGTAGCTTGTTGTNGGTTTTTTTTTTTTTTTTTTTTTTTTTTTTCAAAAGCCAAAGTTTAAACACATTTCTCACAATCCTGATCCTCCTGGCCAGTGCTTTAGAAGAAGGATGAGTGCTTGAAGAACTCTTACTATTATGAGAGTAAGCGGAGCATAAATAATCAGTAAGTTCAGGCTTCTTCATGGACAGGTGGGTAGATGCATGGTCCAGGCCAGAGTAATAGTGCATAATACTGAATATTTTACTGATTAAAATCTTGGGCCTTAGAGCACTTGGGTATTAGTCCAGTATGCTAGAGTGCCTAAAGATGGAACTTGCAGTCCAACATTAGGTTTGGCATAACAAAATGAAAGCCCAGCACTTCTGGCCAAAATTCAGCCAAATAATGATGTTGTAAAAAGAGTTGTGCTAGGTACATCAGACGTGATCACATTTTTTGCTGTTCAGCACAGAGGAACTTCTGTGGCTGTGTCTAATATTAACTATGCGATGTTCAGTTCTTGGCTTCTGTGCTGTCCCCCAAGGAGAGCATGCAAGTCAGATATCAAAATTTGATCCCTCTCAAGCTGTAGGGAAAGTGGAAGGCAGGAGACAAAGGCGATGAAGGAAAAGGTTATTTTTAAAGTAATAGAAGCTCATGGGCTATCGCTTTCTGTTGTTTGGCAAGAGGAAAGGCACCATGAGAAGAAGGAGTTGGTGTGTGGTCACGGCCAGAGATCCTATGGAGTTAACTGAAATACAGGTGTGCAACTGGATGTAATATACTTTGTATATATGACATTTACCTGTTTATTTATTGGTGTAATGCATAATGCAAAACATTATCTAGCAATAGGATAGAACTCTCACTGTAAGCTCTATTTTATCTTTGTGTTTTGAAAATAATATAGTGTATGCATATTTTTTAAATGTGTGGATCTCTTCTGTTTTTACAGGAAACTATAATCTTATTCCCTAACACTGTTATACTGTTATATAATGCTAATGACTGTGATTAGACTGAATCTTATGGATTGAGATCATCTTTATTTTTATGAGGTATTTTATGGTCATTTTAAATTATGGCATAAAACATTTATTGTTTTGTAAAGAAAAAGTAAGTGTCTATCTGAAAGCCATTACATTGAAGTTCAAACCACTTCTCGTTAGGACATATTTTACAGTTTGTTTTGCTAGGTGCAACAGTGATGGAGCATTTTCTTCCAGCACCATCACCAGGCAAAATTACGCTCATGGAGTATCTATTCTTCAGGTAGGGATGGGACAAGAGTCCTCTATGAAATAGCAAGCATGGTGAGGTTTTGATAAGTGTCTTTGAGTCTGCATCGTGAGGTAAAATTCTGGCCCTAGCAAGATATACAGGCATTTTGTGGTTAACTTAAAAAACCTGGAATATCGTTCCTTACTACAAAATTTTCTCCACTAAAATTGACATGTGGAGAAATCCTGGACTCCTTTCAAATGCAAGGTCTATCTCCATGTCCCCATACACAACGCAGTAATTCTAACCTGTAATTTCAGATGGAGCTATTTGCAGAGGTATGGTCCTGATGGACTTGGCAGGCAGCACAGCACTTGACTCAACTTCTTCTGCTGTCATGACAGTGACAATCGTAGAGGCAAGTGTACCATGTCTGTATTCACTCCTAAAAATGTCTTCATTTGTCTTTCAACACTGACAAGATGGAGCAGTTGCTTAGCCGACAGCAAGTGGTTTAACCTAGCTATCAAAAAAATTTTATCATAAGCTAGTTTTATTTATTGTGTTGGTCCCTGTAGAAAATAATTAGTGCCTGCTTGCTACTTCATTTTTACGGTGAAGATGCCTTGTTTGGCCCATCTGGTTGGGAGCCCTATTTCACATTTTCCTTCATTGCCACTTTAAAGGTGATTGCATTTTTTCACATTTTCTGTCCCTCTGTTTGCCAGCTGCATTGATTTTCATAGTCATGCCATATTTCCTGCTTTCTAATAGATTCCCATCCACTGCTCTCACCTCTAAATCAATGTTTTTAATACTTCAAGAACTCATCAGTAAGAATGGCTGTAAAATTTAGTCACTTCATTGACAGTTGTCTCTTGCTTGATGTTGAAAGCTATTTGCACTCACAGTTTCCATCAGATATTGTAAAGATTTTTTTTTTTTGAGGACTGGAATTCACTGAGGTCAGTCTAAGGCAAAAAAATTTTTCATTTCTGTAATTTCATTGGAAATAAAACTTGTAAAACTGCTAACTAACTTTAAGGGCGTTCAAAGACTCATTTTGAATGATCACGTATATTTAGTTCATTGCTGCAAAATGCCCTCACAGTTTCACTGATCACAAGGCAAGAGTAGTGTGATTGGAGACCGTGCAGCAGTCCTGTACGTTACAGATCTCTATCAGCCACTGACGCTGTATTTGTAGCATAGGCTGTTACGATTTCTAAAATTCAGCAATGTGAAATACGTAGGTTTAAGTAGAAAAAAATACTTCTTTTTTTTTTTTTTTCCTCACTAGGAATTAGACATTTGGATGTCCTTAAGCAGTCTCAGGCACAGCCTTTCAATCTCGAAAAGACAGGGGGCCAGTTGTACCAGGGAGGAGATGTGGTCTGTTGGCTGCCAAGTGGGTAACACTGGATTACAAGCATAACTACTTTGTACCTACTGTATTCCTTAAACAGTGGGCTCAGATCCTTCATTAAGAGTCGTCTTTAGCTGATGTATTACCTGAACAGTCTGGGTAGAACCATGGCCACACTGAGATCAATAGAAAAGCTGAATTAAATGTTCACGGTATTTTGTTGTAAATCTTTCCATGTAACACTTGTGTTATTTATAGGTATATACCAATTCAGTCTCAGTGGTTTAAAATTTTTTTATAGGAGGAGGACAGGAAGAATTTCAGCGTGGATCAAATAGCTGAATATATCACAGTTTTCATTCACATGCAAAGTAAATGTTCATTACCATGTCTGGCATGTATAGCTTGCTGTAATTGTAATAAGAACAGCATGTAACATTATAATATGCTTACATTATAGTTTAATATACTTCCATTATGATGTAATTGCATATTCCTATGTGTAATTTATTTATTCTTGTTAAAATATAAAATATTATAATTATTTGTCCTAATCTATATACATTGGGGAAGCACTGAGAGGGTTGAAATGAGGCTGGAAAACTGTTCGCCTGATCAGCAACAGCAGTAGGAAAGTAGTCCTGAATCTATACTTCTGACCAGGGGAACAGGCAAATGGAGTCTGGTCTGTCGGCCCTTGCAGCTGACTTCCGAGATGGCAGGAAAACCTGCTTCTCTCTTCACTGGAGACAAAATTGGGTAGCTATATGCCTACTTTTGGCCCACAATATGTCGAGAATCTCAGCTTTGGACTGGTGGTTATTTCCAGAAGAGAGCCTCAAGGTCTAGGGAAAGCTGTGTTGATTTGCACGGACAAGCTGTGCCTGTTAACGGAGTTGTCTGAGGTCGACCATCGCTTGGATGTTACTGCCCCTTCAGCTGGGTCTTTGGAGCTGACCTTAGGAGCACTTTTTTTGTGAAGTGAAATATATCAGTGTTAATCAGAAACCAAAGGGCCCCCCTTGGTGACCTTGGGGTTTTTTGTTGATGAGGGTGACTGTCACAGCTTGTTTTGAGAGGTGTTTGGGGTGATTTCTAGGATATTGTCCCACCCTAAACTAGGGAACACATGGTAAGTCCATAGGAGGAAGCAACTTCTGCCTTACTGGTGCAAATGGACAGGATGAGGTGTTAACAGAAATCTCACCTTCACAGACAGAGATAACTGAGGCAACAAATCTCACCATCTAGCCATACAGGAAATCTGTGTCAGAGACTTGACATGAAACGTCATCACTTCCCTCATAGTGTCTTACTGCAGAGCCATCCAGCAAAGAAGTTGATAAAGATTTTAAAAATAAACAGGAACATAGGGGTTTATGGTAAGATCATTTCAAGGACAGTTTATTTGCCTAAACAAAAGCAGATTGCTGGTATGGTACAATGGAATGGTGGTCCTTTTGCTCAGCACCGAATGAAGCTTTCTTTCAATATGAAGTATAGTCATTTCCAGGAACTATTCTATCTCATTGGCACATTCAATTTATAGATAGTGTTAGACTGGGTATATGAACTAATCTTTGTTCTAGACTTCGTTTGCAGGCCATGCCTTCTATTATATTTAAGTACTTCTCCTTGAAGCTCTAAATCAAGGGCAGCTTCAAAAGTGGGAAGCTTCTATTAAATGTAATTACTTTGATCTGAAGCTTATGCTAAAGGTGAGGCTGCTAAACAAGGGTAGCCACTAAATTAGAGTAGCTGCAGTTAAGAGCACGAATAGTGGAAGTACCTCTATTAAATAAAGGATAGTAACTAATCATGGAGGGATTATAAATGAAGCTATGCAGGGTTGGTTTCAGATTGTGTATTATGCCATTCCCAAAAGCAGAAACCATCTCTCCATGTTTCCTCTCTTGTAAATGACCAATAAGACGTAGCATCTACTTCCTTGTGCACCTACAGGTTCGTAGCCTAATGAAGTTTAATGCAACACTGTTAGTTGTTTATATGCTCTCATTTGTCATTCAGCATGAAATGCTTTTAAAAGAGAATGCTTAGGATTTTCAACGGCAACTGTCGGACTCAGGAACACAAAGCCAAGAATTACTTTTGTGCTAATGACTACTAGAACCAGTTATTTATTTTTCTAACTATATTTTTTTGACTCTTTCCATTTGTGATCAGTCAAATTAGTGTGTCTTCCTAATACTCATGGGGCAGCTTATCATTCAGATCTTCCAAGTGACCTTTTCTTCTTGGACCTTGTCTATCATGTCAGATTTCCTAACCTGGTCTATGCTGTCATGCTTTACCAGAACTCTGATGATTTACTGGCTTTCAGTCACTCCAAATGCCTCTGGCGGTTTATTTTACCTATTCAGTCCCAATCTTTCTATTCCTGATTTGAAGGAATGGATACACTACATCCTGACTATCTTCTCTTGGATGACAACAATTTCGACCCAGTCTTGCAGTCATTATTCAAGCAAAACTGCCCCCCGATTCCAGAGATGAATTGGACATGCAGGAACTGAAGGATTTGATGCCTTGTCTAGCTCATCACTGAAGGAAAACTTATCTGAAGGGCTCGATACCTAAACTACCTGTTTTAATGGAACGCTCACATTCTCACTGGTAGGCATAACAGGAAAATATACCATATTCTTACTGGGATAAAATGCCACCAGAATATAGAGAATCCAACTCTGCTTTCTATGTTGACAGTTAAAACTAAGATCAGGTAAAAAAAAAAATAGTTGAAATAGGCTGAGTTTTCTTTGTGTGGTTAAAGGAAGCAGGTAGAGCAGTTTCATGCAGGGAACATATCAGGTAAATAACATCTTTACAGCGTTTATGCTTTTTGAGTAACTGGAGCAATTTCCCTTTCAGTTTTTAGAGAATCATTCTCAGATCTAATACTGACTGAGTCACCCCTGCGAAATATTTTTCAGCATTCAGAAGTCATCTAAAGTGGCTTATTTTCTTCACTGTTGTTTTCTTCATCTCACACATCAGTTCCTCTCTGTCACAGCTTTTCAAAGACAGCCTGTTGGCATGCAGACTGCTGTATCAGAGGCTTGATTTCTATAACCATTGTGTGGGAGAGACTGAGCAAAAGGAAGAGAGCTCTTTGGACCCATTCTCAATATTAGAGTTCATCTTGAGAATTTTGCTTCAAAGTCCAGCATGACGTAGGTAATTTCTGAGCAATTCCTTACTCTCTTATTTTCTTCATATGTAAAATATCCTGTGAAATGTAAGTGCCATAAAAGAAAACAAAACCACTCTTAATAACCACTTGTAAATTCAGCTTAAAATACATTGACATAACCCATAGACATGCTCATCCACACTATTAACTTCTAATGCCTTGGAAGATGTAAGGACCATAATCTGTGTGTCAAGTCTAACCACACTGTTAAAACCAGACAAGTATTAAAAACAGAATTAACGATATTAACTTTACTATAAAATTACCACTTTCAACTTTCCATGGTGGTGGGGGACCCAACTCTTCAATATCGATTTTTTTTCTTTTTTTCTGGTGCATTGTTTTTCTTATGGAAGGAGTAAACCCAATCAGCTAAGCAACCAGCTAGTTAAATATTTTATTCAGTAACTATACGGTTTCTTAATCCATTATTTGGGTTTGTAGATAGCACTACACACCTTTACCTGGTGTCATACTTTCTGTAGAATACTTACTTTTGCAATGACTATTCAGAGGATGTAAAGGTTAAAGCCAGGAATTTATTCTTGCATGTCAGTTCAGGGAAGCAAACTTTGCATAGTATGCTAGAGTACACTTATTTGTTGACTGCCTCTTTCTCTTTGGCGGAAAGCTAATATGTTGTATTCCAGCGGTGGTTCTTTCCAAGATTTATGAATCTTCCCTGGTTTTCAAATGGTTTTGATTTGCATTAAGTAACAAAGTAACCACTAAGCCAGAAAAACAGTGACACAGAAATAACAATAATATGAACGGCACTTATAAAGGCTAGAAAATGAAGAGTTAAATTTGAAGCTGGCTTAGCAAATTTGGAGGCGAGGGAAACATCCAGAAAGGTACCTTTTAGATGGAATTATGAATCTTAATCTGAGAAGGTGTTCCAAAAAGTCTTTGTTCCAGCAGCTGTAAAAACCTGTTAGGAATTTACATTTTGGGCAACAATGTTTCTTAGGTGCTTACATTGCAGTGGCTGTGCATGCTCTGACCTAAGCTGCTAGGAAGCTCTCTGCCATCTAAGATCCATTTCAACTGGAGCAGAGCCTAATTTCAGCCACTTGCTGAATGTGCAATTAGTTTGAATTGTGAATAAAAATGGATTCATTTTAGATATGAGTTTTAACCAATTTAAGTTTTAATGCTTTCCTTCAGATGTAGTGAAAACTTCCAAAGCAACAGTTATTATATGATGATGCCAATAGGTAGTATCTCTTTGAAACACTGGTCACAAAACAGAGTGCTTTTACTGTATTAAGGCTTTTTCTATCACTTTGCTACCTATTACAGAGCCTGTCTGATCATATACGCGGTATATGCACAGGTTTATGCAGTCATTGCACATCCAGAGTGCCCATGAAGACCTGGAGCCTATGTCGCACACCTGCTGATGCAACACACTGATATCTTGGGGATCTTGGTCCAAAGCAGAAGATTTGGCTGGAATATTGCTAACCCCATCTACCTGGACTAACTTATGGTCTGCTTGAACTGATCTAAGAACTTGAACAACTGTCTTACAAGTTCTGAAGTACTGGTTTTAGGCTGTCTTGACACTGCGTTGTTGAGCCTCTCTTGTTACATTTGTAGTGGAGAAGAGGAGCAGATAGCAAGAAAATTCTCTGTAGTTTACCAGACCATCAGTTCAAATCTCACATTTTCAGTGGGAAAAATTAAATTAATCAGCAGTGAGCAAAGGTAGCGTTAAGAATGCTATTAAATGGCAGGGTCCTTGATGGGGATGTTGTCTCACCACAAGATGAGCTGGAGCTCCTGTCGCAGTCCCTGGAGTCTTGTCACTGACTGTTAATGACTGATGGCCCTCCACAGGACGTATCTTCACCTATGTTTGCGCTCCCATTTAAAACTTCATTTTGTCATGAAACAAGACCCACCAAAATGGATGAGAGGGAAGGGATAGGTCCCTTCTTTGTCTTTTAGCAGCTTTTCTAGATCATAACAACAAAGGAAGTGCTTTGCATTGCACCTTCTTCAACTCCTCCAAACACAACTGGCATCTCTTTAATTCAAATGTTGCTGGCAGTTACCTGACCCACATTAGAGGTGAATAATGAAATGTTCTCAAGACGTGTCTCAGAGTTAAGAATATGAGTCCAAGGAAACAAGCCTGGAGCTGCATGCAAGCTTGCTTTCCTAGTTGTTCTGCTATTTTAACTGTAATCAGAACAATTCTGGCCTTGGGGACTGTTCAGGAATCTGAAATCCAGAGCCATCAAGATAATCTATTAGAAGCAGTTTTTTAATTTGAAACTACATATCTGAGTCTCGATCTTTTATGCTAGTGCTGTCCTGACTTCTCTTTGCCTTAGGTGCAGAGCTCCTTCTGAGCTCAGCAGCAGTACTGGGACAGGCTACACAAGTGGTTATGTCACTTGAAATCCCAGAGTGGGGTCTGTTACTGAACAGACTCTGCAACTCTGTGTAATGCTAGATGGTAGTCTCAGCGCTGGAATACAATGGAACAGCTAGTCTCAAAACAGTAGCTACTGCAGTGCATTTTGTTGAGGAAAATAAAGTCTCTCTTGAAATGAGTAACAGGTTTTGCCTATTTACTCTTGTACTTCCTTACCCAACAAATTAAATTTGTTTGGCTTTTCTGGATTTTTACTCATTAAAAGATCAAAAGACCCTCTGCACATTTTCCTGTGCTCTGTTTCATGTTTGTTAAGGACAAATATAATTAGTATTTTAAAAAAAAATTCATCCAGCTGCCATTACGCAAAATAATTTCATTCAAGTTCACTAGCTTAGCATCCTCTACGAAATACTTTGTAGGAATCTTTGCTCCTGTTTAGTAAGATAAGAAAGGTGGCAATAAAATAACTAGTGCTAAAAAGAGGTGAGGAGAGGGATCCGGCTAATAACTGTCTGAATTAATTGAAATATTCCTCTGAGAACTGTTTCAACGTAGGTCATTACAAGGGAGTGGGACTGAGGTCTCCCTCAAAAGCCCTGATGCAAGGCCAGTTGACACCAGCGATTAAATTCCCGTTTAAATAGGAATTGCATCAAACCTCAGCTTCTGCTGCGGGATGTAAAGGCTGACATCCACAAAGGCACTTTGACTTGGTAACACTCAGCATTACAACACCCCAGCATCTGCAGATGGCCAGAGTTGGATCCACAAAGCTGGAGGCAACTATTTTATGCATCTCTAACAAAGTCATGAAGCAGCACATCTGAAGACATTAGGATGCCTCAGGGGTTCTCTGGGTCCTTTGTGGTCTCCTGCTAACGCTTAGGTAATTGAAAAATATGCAGGTGCCTTTGTAGAGTTTAAGCCTCCAGCCTTAACCTGTCAACTTAAAGAGAACTGATATTTTACCAGCCGCTAAAACAAGACAGAGACTTACCTTAGGGTGATGGGGGTTGTATTCTCCTGCTTCATCACTGGGATGAAACAACATCCACCAATTCCAGCGATATTAACTGCCATTGGAGCCTGCAATGATAAAGCAACATATAGTGGGAGATTTCCATGGATGTGACTCTAAAGGATATGACCTGCCAATTGTCAGTGAATTTGAATAGCCATTTATTTCAAGTCATGCTATTCCATCTTCTCCTCCCAATCTGGAGATGTGCAACAACAGAACTCCCCTATCCAAATTTCACAGAAATGCTTATATTTGAGAGGCCTGGGATACTTGTGATTCCTGAAATGGTTCACAGATCAGTATTTTATATTGATAGTATTTTAATGTTTGCATTCAGTCTGTTTTTATTTCATGTATTTTTGGGGCACTGCCTTTTCAAGGGAAAGATGGGGTTTGATTGTTTAGTAGTATGTGAAAGAAACCTCTTGTGCTGAGTTCCAAAATTGTCATGGCTTGATTAAAAAACCCCACAACTGTATTTCAAGGTAATTCTTACTGTGAGAAAGACACCTCTTACAAAGAAACTAGACCAAAAGCATTGTTGGAAAATGGGTTCTTCTTCCTTTCCTGGAGTCTCACTGAATTGCTGCCAGGATCTGTACCTGCCCTGGTGTGTATTGCCTTGTATCGTACTGGTGCCATCTATTCAGAATTCTTGCTTCATTGTACATCTGGTGTGATCACCAAAACCTGCAAAACCATTTCAGATGAAAGCTTCAGGATTAATCACTCACTGTAAAGCAGTGTCATAAAACGACGGTTTCTGAAGGATGCATCATATCTGGAGAAGGCTCCACGGAGACTTTATTGTGACCTTTCAATATATAGAGAGGGCTTATAAGAAAGATGGAGAAAGACTTTTTACCAGGGCCTGTAGTGATCGGACAAGGGCCAACGGTTTTAAACTTGGAAGAGGATAGATTTATATTAGATATAAGGAAGATATTTTTTACTATGGGGGTGGTGAGACAGGTTGCCCGGAGAAGTTGTGAGTGTTCCATCATTGGAAGTGTTCAAGGTCAGGTTGGATGGGGCTTTGAGCAACCTGATCTAGCGAAAGGGGTCCCTGTCTATGGCAGATGGGTTGGACTAGGAGATCTTTGAAAGTCACTTCCAAGACAAACTATTCTGTGATTCTATGATATGTATTCATATCCTGATAAAAATCCCCAGCTGTGGAGTGCACAGGTTTAGGTAGTGGCCAGTCTCCTGGTTTCTCTGGGGAGAGCTATATGGTGTCAGACTTGGACCTACCTCGGTGTACTACTGGCAGTGGTTGTCAGGTTGAGGGTACTGAAAGCTGGAGCCGGAGACCTTTTTCTCTCATAGCTCTATCTCTGAAGCAGGTTACTGGTGAAAGAGAATAATGAGTTGCTTTTTATAGCTAAACTCTTTTTACTTCTCAATGAAACCGCCTTTGAGGATGAACATTAAGAAAAGGTAAAAAACATTTTTCTTTTAAATTGTGGTTTAAGATCTTTGTCTTCAAAAGCAACTACTCAGTTGGAGAAGCTATGACTGTTTAAAGTATTTTAGCTGAGAACTTACTCACTTCAGGTTTTAATAAAATTTTTCCTGAAGTAAATGACTGTTCGTTATGAGAAAGGGCACTGGAATCAAAACTTCTCAATCAGGGAAAGACTCATTTCAGCATAGTAGGGTTTATATTATGGTTCTCAAAAATGTTCAGGTTATTTAGTTCTGCTTCACTAGGAAGGGCATTCCTAATTCAGCAGCTGCTTCTAAAAAAACAACGACACTTTTAATTTTTCAAACTTCTTATTGCTGAAAGATAAAATTTGTTGCGTACAAGCATCAACCATATGACATTGCTTTAAGTAGGTAAAGAACTTCACTGATGCGTTTACTGCTCGTTATGGATTTCTTTGTATCTTCTTATTAAAATGTCTTTTTTATTGCCAAGTATCTACTGTTTTCATGTCAAAACTACAGAGATCACATTTCTGTTCCTCTAATGATCAGTTCAAGTAACTCAACATACCCAAGGTAAAGCTATGTGGAAAAGGTTGTATTTTTCTTTACCTCTTCTTTTCGACTGTTAGAAGTTACAGCCTATTAATCAGTTCAGTAAATCAGTAGAAGTGATGCGAATACCTAGCAACATCATTGCCTATTTTTAATATGTATTATTAAATGTTTATTATTGTTATTTATTTAAAATTCTGGTTTATGATGTGAGAGAGGATCTGTAGCATAACTAATTTTCCACAGGATGTTTAAGTGGTCAAAATACCCACTGACTTTATCTTATAATAAGATAAATAATAAGGCTAGCCAGAAAGTCCTGCCCCTCCACCCTTCTTTTCCCTTTTTGTAGCACCTCCTTAGTTTTGGCATCTCTCTCTCATTCTGGGACCCAGGTACTGCTGACAGAAAGAAAACCTGGACTTTGTGGGACTCGTATAGACAAGCTTTTCATGTTTTGCCAGTCAAATTAAAATTGTTGTGTGAGGCTTCATGTAGTTAGCTTCTTGTTTATCTTTTGGACACAGTTATATATTCTGCAATAAATAAGAAGCAATGTATCATAAAAAACTGTCTGCTTTTAATATCTCTAGTGTTGTTTTGCTAACTTCAGCTTGCTGAAAGAAACAGAACACCCTCCTCTTGACAAATGACTTTTTATAAATGAGGTTATGTTTCTTAGTCTCATTATTTCCTTACTGGAGCAAAATAAAGGCATAAATTAGGGCATTGGGGGAATAGTCAATCGATTTATTATGATTTATCTTCTGCTTTTGGGTCTCTCAGGTTTTTTTGGCGGGTGGACAGAAATGGATTGAGTAGCGGTTTTGGTAAGAAAAACAGCCTTATTGAGGGAAAGGGCTGGAGTTCAACTTTGTGTTATCATGGTTCTCTCTCACAGCAGAAATCCCAATGTCTGTCCAAAGATGCTTTGCAGATTATTCAGTACAAAAGTGCCTTCTGCATTTGCTGGATTCATTCCTTCATCTAAGGGTTGTTGGGAAGTGGCGAATACCAGTCAGAGGGATCACTGCTTCTACTGCCTAATCTGCAGAGTGTGGCTGGCTTGGATCATCCCAGACCACTGTGGGGAAAAGATACGGGCTCCACTCGGCTCTGTTCTGCACTGTTTTTGGCAGTCCTGACCCATCCTCACACAAAGTGGCCTAAGTCTGTGCGCCGTGCCCCTTAACCGTGCACTCATACCATATTTGAGCCCCGCTGTGTAGTAGGGAAGCATGGTGCCAGGGCAGCGGCTGGGAGACCTGCCAGGGCAGAGTCAGCTCCTCTCCTCCCTGAACACCCCCACAGAGGAGTCCCCTCCTGGACTCGGTGCCACCATGGCCCTGCCAGCACACAGAGAGCTGCTGAGATTGCAGGCTGCAGGTCTCACATACACACCTGCTTTTTGGTTTTCTGAGACAATTAGATAAGGACTCTGCCTCAACACTGCTGTCTCGGTAGCAGGACATGGATTTCTAAGAAATCCTAATCTGCAAAGCAGCCCCTAGCTCCCTAGGGACTCCTCAGCCACTATGTCCATCACCATCCATAGCAGTTAGTCCACATGCTAGTGAATGAGCTTCTGTCTATCTACTGATCCGTGCTTTTGTATCTCACAGCTGATTAAAGGGAATGCTGAAGTTTAAAACAATAGCCTTCATCAAAGCAAAAATTACTGATTTTGGTAAAACCAAGTTATTGAAAAAAGCTACTTTAATATTCATTGCTATAAGTATGAACTCTGGGTTACTGTAAGACACTCATGTATACAAGAGTGTGTGCACACCTGGGAGGAAGTTTGTTCCTGTGTGTATTTAATTGTACATGCGGAGGCAGATTGCTGCACACACGCCAGAGTGCAGGGATGTGCGAGCGCACTGTCCCCAGGGAGCTTGTGCAGCGCTTGGGTTTGCTCTGAGCACAGGGAGATTGCTTGTTGCTGCAGGTTGCTGATGGCCGAGGAGAGCAGTGGCCCCCCGTTTGTCAACGTAGTTCCAGATTTAGACGTTCCTCCATATCACGCGATACAAATGTGTTCTTTTTTTACCTTTTATTAATCACAGGAGATTTAATACAATACTGAACTAACAAGAAAGGGAAACGGAGAGGAAGAGTTTAACTCCTGTTAGTGACTCACAGACCTCCTGTTCTCTTCACTTTGTTTAGGTTTGTTTTGAAACGTGAGACATCACCATGTTGTTACATGAAATAAAAAGATGAAATCAGTCCTAGAAGTTCTGCTTAACTCCTGCCTTTCTGAAATCTGTTGTGTCTTTATAAGAAGGATGTATAGAAGAATGAGGCAGAAGGTTAAAATTTGATTTCTTTGCTGGTTGTGCTGCTTCTTCCTGGGAAATTACTCCTTCCACCTAACTCCACCCAGGACAAAAAAAAAGCCTTCATGATCTACAGTACTTTGTTAAAACACCTACTTTTCCAAATGACTTAAAAATCATTTAAATGCTGTATGAAATTGTAAGGCTAATGCATCCATTTTGCTACGTTAGTTGAATTTTGCACCTTAGACACTAAAGCTGCACTTGCTTTGATTTTCTGCTATCCCTTGGTGGCTGCTTACGTTGCCTGCAGACTTGCACTGGCTTTGCGTAATGCCAGGGGAGCAAGCTCTTTCAAGAAAATATCACTCTCTGTTGCCCAAATCCCATTTGTTTTCCCCGTGTGCCTAAAGGCCAAAAGGCAAAGCAGTTGGTGTCATTCTGGTGTGCAAGGGGAAAAGCTCTGGCTAGGAGACGTGAATCCCTTATGCAGCATGACAAAATGGAGTCCTCAACACACGGAATTAGGAAAAAAAGTAGTTTCTAAAAATAAACCCACCCCTTTACATTTTAGGATTGTTTGCACGCTTTTGGGTTTTTTCCCCAAATACAGGAAGAAAACCTCTTGTTGTTTAAGAGCTGAGAGCTGGGCCACCTTATCTGTTATTTTAATATTTCCAGCTTCCTAGCTTCAGGGATTTGTAGGTATGAATGCGGCTGCCTTTCAGCCTGTGATAACTACCTGGTTAGCAAATGCGTAAGTCATGACCCTGCTCCGCAGGTGAGGCATGTCTGAACCCTTGGGTGTTGGTCCTGGACTCTGCAGTGCTGGGGTATCCGTAATGCTGAGGGAAGAGATGCTCTTAGTAGGAGATTACCTATTTTAAATAATGTACCATCCATCCTATAAACCTGTTTAATCCCTAATTATATTTACCTAGGGTATAAAGAAGCCCTGTGAGGTAATGAAGGCAAAGAAACCAGGAGGGGGGGGAAGATAAAAAGCAAAAAGCTGATAAGTAGCAGAACTGTGGTGCTCATCTGGAAGTCCTTAGGCAGATGAGTAGCCTTTACTAGAGATTTTGCCCTGAAATTCATTATTAGCCTAGTGCAACTTGCTCAAGTGAGAGTACTCGGTCACATGAGGGTTGCGTGTATCTGTGTATGATGCAAGGAAAGAAACAGTTTTACTTTTGCAGAGGGCAGCAGTCTTTCAGCAGGATCACGATTTTGCCCTAGTTTACTCAGACCACCCGTATCATCGTCAAAAGCGGTATGCGATATGTCCTGTTTAATATCTTCCCTCTTTGGAAGTCCTTTTCCCCTTCACAGAGACAAAAAAAAGCTGGCTGCCTTTTGAATCCATCTCTTCTTTTTGGACAGCCCCATCTTCATTAATACATCATCAAAGGCTCTCATTTGGATGATGCATTGTGCTAATCTGTACTGAGATACAATTACTTCAGTGACATATTGCTAAGGAAGCACTGCCAACTGGCAGGGATGGCTTTTGTGATTCTCGCTAACTGTTACACCATTATTTAAAGGCAATGAATTATTTTTTGAAAGCCTGAGTACTGGTTTTAGAAGGAGAAAAAGCGTATGACCACATGCACAGCAAAGCTGCTGACAGCTTACCCAGCCTGTTATGTTTATAGTTTTAAATGACTGGTGGAAACTTCTCTCTCTTTATTTTCGCAAGTGAACAAGCATCTGCTGTTGCAACTGCTCGTTAACTGGCTCTTTTCTCCATATGAAATGGATCCAATTATATCCTCTAGGCCATCCCAAGAGGAGCGCAGAAGTAGGTAGCTCAAAGCAGGACTATTTAATAAAGGAGAGGCATAGGACTGTTGAGAGAGTGTAACCTTTGCCATTCTTAAACAGGCTGTACTGAAAGGGAGTTTGCCTTTCCCTCTCTTCTAAAAATAACAGTTGCAATGGTAGAGAGGAAGGTACACAGTGAGTTTAATTTTAGGGCAGATCATTCCTTATTTTCCTGCCTCTTTTCTCTTGTAATTCTCTGTTGAATTTTATTTATTCTATACTAAAATGTATACAGGGCATGTTTTTGTTTCATCCAAAGCCCCATGAAAAAAGTGGTGCTCTTCTGGTTGACTTCGGTGACCTTTACATCAAACTGCCTATGATAGTTTTGACACTGAATTCAAAGATCTTGCAGACAAAACTAAGGGGGTTTTTACATTTATAAAAAGTGACAAATTATCTTTAAAAATTTCTGGAGAAAAAGGTGCACACTATGAAGGCGTTTCTCAGTGTTCCAATCTTTTTTATTATGTTTTGGGGTTGTGCTTTTGTCATCCTGGAGATCTGTGTTCCCTGCTTAAATTTAATTTACAGTATTATATAAAACTGTATTATTCAATGATCATTTCTCCCATGGTCCTTCTCTCCTCTGTCTTTGTCAACCACTCCACTGTCTTCTACCTGACGCACTTTTTCCAGCTCGAGGACAGGACGTTTACTGATGGCAACTGGGAAAGTATAATAAAACAGTTGTTTATGACAGATTATAATTTCGGCCCCTGTCATTTTTTAACTCCTCCTCCATTAATGGCCCAACTAAATTCTTCTTCCCTATCTCCAACACCACCTGTAAAATTTGCCCTTTTCTTGTCAGCCTTACAACAAACGCTTCTTAAATCAGCTAGCTTTTGGTCGTATTCTGTAGCATTGTTCTTTCTAGCTTCCTTGGTTGCATCTTGTCCAACTTAAAACTTACAAAGAAAATATTTTCTTATTCTTTGCTGCGTAAGCCACAGCATCTCTTAATTGGCCTCACCCTTTTGATCTTGTTTCTTCCTCTTCAGTGATCCACATGAAATCTTCTGCTCAGCACAGGGCAATGAGCATTTTGGCAGGATAAGCAGCTTGAGTGACTTCTGTGGGTCAAGGATTCAACATTAAGCTCTTTTGCAGTCAGAGATCATACATGGCTGCCGACTAACTGGTAGAAAGAGAAAGTGCTGGGAACACTTATGTCAATAAACACTTGCAGAAGTATTCCTGCTGGAAGTGTCAAAAACATTCTCTGTGATATAGCTAGTGGTGGGTACCCACCTTTTCTGTCAAAACTTGGCATGTTTTACTTCTGTTCCTGACTTTGGCATGTCAATTTACTTTCTAATGGGCTCTTCTCAGTCTCCTCTCTTTGTAAGCTCCTGGTCACTCTCCAGGACTGATTGCGTTAGTCAGGTGGGATCATTTCTGGTCCCTGATTAGGCAGCTGTAACTCCACCTAGACAGGAGTACGAGTTGTACAATTTTTTTCTAGCATGGAAATTCTGAACGAGCGTATTCGCATGAGTACTTGTGGATGTTTACAGCTTGAATATTTATGTAAATACATTTCCATGCAGAAGTCAAGCATTTCTTGAGAATTTGAAATGTATGTTTGGTCTTATTTTTCTTCAACGTGTTTCCTTTTCTGTCCTAAATATTACAGATAAGAGAGTTATCTGACGATCCTCTTCAGTTTTTCCTCAGTTTTTCTTGTTTTCTTTTCTCTTCACTGAGGGAACTTTTTACTTTTCATTCATGAAAATGATTCACTGTTCATTTATTCCAGTATGTTCTTGCTGAGACTCTGCAGGTCACTTTATAGCCTACTGTGCCAGCAGTTAACTGAGATTCTTTGGTCTCTTCTTTTCTTTCTAAAGCAACTATTTCCTCCAAATTGATAGCGTAAACCAGTGTAGTTTAAAGCCAAGTTATTTCTGCTAGTAACGCTTCATAGTTTACTGGTTTAACTTCATGCGCTCAATAGCATTGTAGTGTTCTTCATGTTAATGACCCATCTTTTGGCTTTCCATTCCTATGTTCTCTCTTCCTGTATGGGGTGGCTCAGATTTTGTTAAACAAGCAAACCTTAATGTTCATCCTAGTTTTCTGTGTGAAAGTAATGGAAACTGTGGGTCCTAGTTCTTCACAGCACGCTTCACCGGGGCTATATTTAGAACTTCCTTCCAGTCCCATTAAGAAGTGATTAAATATCAATGTGGAAACAGGGTACATTGATCAACAGGTGAATAAGTCCCAGGGTGCCTTTCTGGCAGATTATCAAAAGGTCTTTCTAGGAGTTAAAATCCATTGTCTCAGTGTGGCTTTTTCTTATGCTACAGTCTAGCAGGCAGCCACTTCACCTCCTCCCTTCCTCGCCGTGGGTAACAAATGAAAAATTTTAAAGGCTGCTGAATACTGTGCATTTTCACAGTAGGTCAGGTGTTTAGCACAGGTGTTTCTGAAATAGCGTCACGTTGGTAAAGGGCACTGTGCTTGATGGCTTTACAATTTCCACTTCTATCCGTGTGAAGTAGGAGCCTTTCGTATGTAACACAGGCTGCAATTTAAGTTTATAAAAATGATGGATAGCTCAAGAGTAGAAAAGGTGGGTTTGGATCTTATTCACAAAGCAGAGCTTCATCTGGTGAAGCTGTCAGAGATCTGGCAGACCCAATAAAACTGTGGGTCTGAAAATTTACCCTGGTGAATTTAGCCTTTTTAGGTACTGGAAGTCAGTCACACTGAATTGCTGATTTCTCTTAATTCTCTTTGTTAATTCTAAAGGTTTGCCAAAAGATTTCAGTCAAGGATGCATTGACAAACTATTATTTTCTTCTATTCATTATTTACTAATCATGGTGTAAGTATACTACATTTTCTTGTATTTCTATTCAAATTATCAAAATTTTTAAAAGAAGAAAAAAATCTGTGTTGTATAACAAAAACAGCAGTTCTGGTACAAATGATTACTTGTGCTGAAACTCATGAAACTTGCAAGATAAACGAACATTTTTACATAGCTGTCAGGGAATTCACACAAGACTGCAATATAATTCAGTACAACACAGCAAACAATGAATAATATGGCTCCAGAAATAACAGCAATCAGAACTCAATGCTTTAATTTATGAAAGTATTTGCACATTAATTTTATATTTGTGTAGTCAAGGATGGATGCTTTTTCTTCCATGTCTTCTACTGCCAATATTCTGTTGTTATTTTCATCACTATTATTATTAGTTTTTGTTATTTTTTTTGTTTTGTATTACACTAGAACTGCAGAGCCAAATAATAAACAAGGCTTTCTTATGCAAACTATTTTGCTAACACATAAAAAAGAGATAGTAGCTATACTGAACACGTTATAGGATGCAAAGAAAGGAGCGTGGAGTAAGACTGGGAAAACATAGGACTAAAATGAATACATTTTGCATAATGGTTGGTATGTCAGATAATATAGTGCCATACTGTACGTTTGTGATTAGAGTTTAAAAGAAAATAGACATAAATACAACCTCATTTTTGCTTTGCCAGTGATGTGATAGGGCAGGACTTTTGATGTTTCACCAGTAGCTCTAGCTGCATAGGAATTCAGATACAGTGGGCTAGTCCCACATACATCCCTGAACGCATATGAAAATGTGAGCCTATTACACTCTACTTCAGAAGGGAGGGATCTAAGAAGATCTCATGACTCTAGGGTGTTACCAGGGTACCTAGTGCATCCTTGGTCAAGAAGGTCAAAGGTAACTGTAAGGGCAGAAGCAGAAGAAACAAGTACATATATACAGGAATCTTGGCTAACAGGTAGGCAACCATCTCAGGTAAACTCTAGATGTTTTTTCTCCCAAATTATCCTTAATTGTTCTCCTGGCAGAACGTTGAACCCAAGACACCCATGATATGATTTGCCTGTATCTATAGCAATCTGTTCAAGCAGGTGATGTTACACTTTGGAGTGCAGATCCTGCACATATTTACAGTATAGTCAAGAATTTCAAGTCTGATTGCTTTTGACAGAGAATCTAATGCAGAAGCTGCTGCTTTGTGGCTTTTGGTTTTTTTGTTCTTCGTGCACAAGACTGAATTTAAAAATGGTCCTTCTGCTTCGTATTCCATAGAAGACTACAGGTGGTGGCAGGGACTTTGGATAATTTTTGATTTTCCTCTGCTTTTAACATCCAGTCTAGCATTTGAGCCAAGACCTACTTTCTCTTTGTGACACTGTCACTCCACTGACCTTGTGACCATCTCTTTTACGAAAAACAAGCAATAATGAAAGTCACATTCAGAATGAGATCCTGGTGTAGGGATCCTCTGCTGTATGTTATCTCCTATTTCAGCAGCTTTGCTGGCTCCAGCACTTGGAAGCATTTACATTCCCTGCTGGCTGGAATGCATGGGGTTTTTAGGTATTCTTCTAAGCTTGTCCTTCAATATGTGCTTAATCAGTTCATTCAGACTCACTTTTTAACAATGAGCTTGGGCAGACGAGGTACAGGGAGCAGAGTGATGCTCTTGTGAGTGGATACATGCTGTTCAGTTCCACTTTGAGGAGGTATCTTTACTTTCTCAAACACAGTAAAGATACGAAACACGTGGAACATTTTGATGAATGCTGTATGACTTTGTAGGGGAAGGTATACAGGTATACAGAAGGTATACAGTATACATAAAACTAAAAAAAAAAATTGCTCATTTTTATATTTTACTGTTAATTCAAAATCCGTTTCTTTTCCTTCCTTCCGACCTACTTGATGAAACATCTCCCTTTTTGCTGACAGTGCTCTGGACTTTACACAGTTGCGGTGAAAGAATATGTTGTGGAAAGAAGTACCTTATAGAATAAATAAAACCAAGAAATAATAAATTCAGGTAGTTGTACAGCTTCAGAGAAAAACAGGACAACTGTGCTGTAGGTACTGATATTATTAAGGTCACTTGCTACGCAGGGCAAGAGGATAGATCTGATTCTCACACTGAGGTTATTAAGAGATAATGTTTGTATTGATACTTTCATGTTTATATTGATATTGTACAGGTACATATCTGTGGGGAAGTCGGAGACACTATCTAAGGTACTTATAGCTAATCTACAGTATATCGCAGTCCCTGCTTTTACCATGGAATTACTTTGTTCGCGTGGGAATATCAAGTCTTACAGCAAGGCACCCCGAGCGTTGACACAGCTTTATTGACAAGACAGGGCTTTCCCAGCAATTGCAAAACCAGAGCCTACGCGAGGAACCAGCCGCAGTGGCAAGAGCATGGTGTTTCCAGTGTCGCTGGGCACCTATGCAAGGGGGGCATGTTTAGGTAGCACCGTTGCACTGGAGAGGTAGGGGTCACGACTTTGTTTTTGTAGGCAGCAGTTTGTAGGTTACGAATGGTCTGAGGGGTCTTAAAGTGAATGTAGGCATAGTTTAGGTATGTTTTAAGTCCTGCGTGTTGGCAGTGTGATGTAGGAAGCTTCAAGGGGAATAAGAATCAAACCTGATATGGAAGTTCACCTCTCCTGTTTGGAGAAAATGTTTCCTATCATCATTTCTTTAGAAACATGAAAGGGGTGTACATAATCTATACCTCACTAAGATGTGTTTACCTTATTCCTGGCCTCATAGGTATTCTCTTCTTTGTCACAGTACTGAGGCTGTAGGGTTGCAGGGAGCACTCCCTGTGCAAATCACCTCTGGGTAGGTGGAGGTCACTAGTATCCCTGGGAGGGGTTCCAGCAGCGGAATATGTCCAAGGAAGAGCAGAGAACTGGCTTCAGTGAACTGTGAATACAAATCGCCTCTGCAGTAATTTTTAATGATCCAAGTAACAACAAAATCTTTTGCTTCTCGTCTTCTCTTGTCACGGAAGGAGCGTGAGTGCACTTCACTCATAAGAGAGAAGCAAAATATATTTTATTGGTCTAAAGTAGTAAGTTAACAAGGTTCTATAGTAAATGCAAATGCGACAGTGATTTAATAGGATTCGATGGCAAGGTACACTTGGTTATTTACTGCATAGAGGACAGGGTCAGACAAAACTGTCAGGGAGACCCTCCCGTTGAGTCCTGAGGTTCAGAAAGGATCCCCTTGCTTTCTAAACTCCTTCTCAGAGAGGAGTCTAGGGGTGGCTAGATCCAATCCTAGTCCCAGACTTGGTCAACAGTTTATGTCTAAAGGATTATATATGCGCAAGCACTCCTTTACATCGCTTAGCTAAGATTTCAAAGTTTAGCATGCTATCAGTCACTTACCGAGGATCTGTTATGGCAAGGAATCTCTCAACCTCGAGGAGTAACCTTGAGAGGCGTCCCTACTCAAGGGGGGATCCTGGCGTGCAGCCCGCTGCCGTGCAGGAGAGCTCCCAGGGCTCTCGGGCTGTTCACTATTTATGGGTGGGTAAGATGATTGACCCATAGTCATATTTGCATGCTGACCCCAGGTCCCAGCCTCTTCACTGTGGTTAGGTGGGCATGCTGCACAATAGCCCTTGACTATTGTGTTGGTATGTGTCTCCCAAATCCACTCTGAAATGATGCAGTCAGACACGTCTATTACGACTGCCATTGAGGGTTATCACTGGAGCAGGATTACGGGAGATAAGGGTTGGCTTCGGGGCGGGGCCAGGGGGAGCACACCGTCACATCTCCTCAGATGTCTTCTTGGATGAAATCAAAACCATCCATGGAAATGAGTAGTAGGCTGGACAACAGATGCACAGTGTTACAAAAATGGTCAGTACCTGGTGAAGAGAGATATGACCAGGACATGAATTGACCTCTGACTGCAAAGTTATTAAAGAAGCCCATAAGATTCTTGGTGCAGCTCTGAAAATGTTTAATCTCACTTAGATTGAGATATTTATTTTTTATTAACTCTGTAGAAGTTTTACTAATCATGAAAATATGATAAAGGGTAGTGAAAGGATATAAGACATTTACTTACACATAATGTTGCTGTTCACCTTCCAACTTCCTCACCAGCTCAATCCTCTTTCCTCCCATTGTTATATCAGTCCCAGAAGCAGTGTACATGCAAATATGCCTATTCCATAACTTAAGTTCCCATCTTGTGGGAATTCAGTCCAGTCACACAACTGGGAACATCTCCAACGTTCTTCTGCTGGCAGAGCTCCAGGCAGGTCTGTGTCACACAGCAGAGGTGCCCAGCTAGCTGCTCATTTTGCTGGCAGTGCAAGGCTCCTTGAGTTGAAATATGGATGAGTGCTTTTCAGGGAACATGCATTTACCTTTGCAAATTCAGTGTGTCTTATCTGTGTCTCCAGTACCTATATTTATTCAATGTTAGTAAGCTGAGTATAGGGGTAGGAAGTCCTGATTCCCCTGAGAAATTAGAACTCTCTGTGAAAGTGGCGTTTTCAAAACATTGCCTTCATGTGCATGAACTATCTCAGGTTTTCCATTCCTGGAGAAACTTTCCATGCAATTTTGTAAAATATTTCATTATGATGTCACTTTAAATAAAACCAAATCAAGTGCAAAGAGGAAATCACAGTAATACACAGTAGTTCAATATTGATTTGTTTAAATGACTATGCTCAGTCCTACTTGGAAAGGGGAGTTTGGGCTGACAGATACATTGCCTCTGGGTCACTAGGTTATGTACCTTCCCTGGTGGGTTGTTCCAGATCAAGGACTTGGCTAGAAGATACTGATCTATGGGCTGGGTTTCTTTTCAGTGGAAATCAGAGCATGATGGCTGTTGCATGCAAAAATATCTCTCCGTAATGGAGTCGGGATGTTCAAGGGCACAGACCTGTATTTAATACCTTGGAAGTGTTTCTAGGTCCATTGATTTAAACATAGCCACGATCCCCTTTCAGCTTCCACTGAAATTTGTGAAAATGTTACTGCTGGTGACTCACTGGGATTACAAAGAATCTTGTGGTTTTTAACTGCGTCTCATGATGTCCTTGATAAAATTTGATTGCTCACTAGTTTTGCCTGGACCTCATCCAAAAGTCCACCAAAACCAGTGAGCTTTATAATCGTAGCCCAAGGTGCCAGAGTTGTCGTCCTCTATATTTCCATTGCTTCCTAGCAAAATTAAAACGAGGGATATCACAGTTCCGATCATACTTTCTCTTATAATTCTTTCTCAGAGTACTTTGGGTGCAATCCTTCAAGTATAAAATATCATGTGCTTAAAATTCTTACAGTTCTTAATCTTAGACAAAGTTAACCTTTCAATGTCTCACTTGTGTTTCAGCATGTCTTACTGGATTTCTCTTGGGAGTTTATGACTACATGCAAATATCATGACCCAGGGCAACCTTTAAAACAAGAGCATGATATAACTTCATAGTAGGAACATTACAAAGTAAAAAAGAAGCTGGTCTTGCCTGGTTTTTTGTTGTTTTTTTTGTTTCGTTTGGGTTTTCTTTTTTTTTTTGACCTGCTGCCCAAAACTTATTAACTTGTTTAGGCTTGCCTTGGAATTTCCTGATCTGTATTTTATAACAACCATTTCCCCAACGGTATTCTTAAGCCATAGCTTCATCTCTGTCTCCCAGGCTCCTCTTTCATTTCATCACATGCACACATGGTATAGCCAATATCCACAAGTTACTATGAGTAGGACAATCTACAGCGACCAGAATCTCTGTCTCAATCAAGATACCAGCATGGACTGAGAGACAAGGATACAAACAGGCTGATGAGAAAATCCTCAGAGTCTCTGGAAGTGTAAATACTCCACAAAGTTCAAGCGCAGCGGTGGTGGGATGGAGTCAAAAGCTGCTAAGCTGTCCAAAGTAAAACTTTTATAGCTCCTTAAAAATGGTCTTTTGGATTGTGGTAAGAGATGGAGAGTCTTTGGCTTTACCTTTGGAGAGCAAAACTAACTTGGGGAAAAATTATTTCCAAGCCAGAGGCAAAGCTAATATCAAAATACTACAGGATGTCTTTCCTTAGCCAGCCCTTGAACTCTGTCAACAACCCTAATAACTTCAATAATTCTAATATTAGTACATCATACAACTCTAACAACTTCTTTTTATCAGATAATTTGTTACCTGTGATGAGTTAATTAGGATCCCTCAAGCTTTTTCAGGAACAAGTGTTTGAAGAGAGAAGCAAATGCATACCTGGGCTCTTAGTAAGTACCACAATCAGGGTGGTACAATTTTGGTTTCATTTTCACCTCCTGGTGATGCTCTGTCATAGTATAAAATGCTCAGGAACCAAAGTCCACTGTCATTTACATTGGAGCCAAATCTTGCACTGCATCATTGAAGACTGAGAAACAATTTTTGGAGGAGCATTCATAGCATCCCCAGCCAAAGGTATAGTGGGTTCCATTTGGGACCTAACAGACCCTAAAAAATTCTTATTTATCCTCCTCTTGATGAGAATGAGAGCAAATAGATTTAACTTTTTCCAGCCTAACAATGAAAATTAGTGCAGCAACTAGCTGTCAGGTAACATTTGCAGTTGCCTAGGAGCCCTGTTTGCAGCTGGTAAGCGCTCGCACATCACTTCAGGCACTTGTTGCTCAGCAACTCAGGCATCAGACAGCAATATCTGGTCTCAGTTACCTGAATTGTGATAGCTTAGACTGGTGTCAATCTAGACCCCCATTTACATGTCTAGGTTCATATTTAAATGCCTACAATTAAATACCCAGGTTTGATCATTCATCCTTTGGACCACAAATGTAATAGATATTAGTCAATTTGCTGTATGATTTTACCAGGAGGGGTATTGCCTTTCTGTCCTATCTATTACCATTCTTTAAAAGGCAGTGATACAGAACAACCCACCCAAAGGCAACATTTGTAAGCCTTTTCAGAAATGGGGGATTTAGAGATAAAAGCATGACTTCACTAGGCATTTGATCAGCCTCTGAGTTTGACTTCAGGAGTCAGTGGAATACTTTTTTGACTTTGGTGGACTTTGGATCAAGCCCTGCAAGGCACCATGCAAAAAAGGAGAGAGGTGACCTGTTATTTTCTAATAGTGCTTCTGCATTTTTTTCTCTCTTCTGGATCCTCTTTTAAGGCTTCACCTGTTCCAACTAAACCAGTCGGCACCTGACATTCAGATAACGGCTCAGCTGAAGCACACATGTGCTTTGACTTTGACTTCCATCTTCCCTTTCTGATTCGATGCATGACACTGGGGTTGCCTTACAGCACAGCTTCTGAAGCCAAAAGCTTCACTTATGCCTGCCGCTGAGAGATGCAGAGGTGATCAGAGATCAGATGTACGCTTTCCTGCTGAACGCTTGGCACTCTGGTTAATTACAGAGATGGCAAAGCACCTTAAAGACTTGCTTTGATTCTGCCTCTCCCTCATCTTGCCTCGTGTATTTTATCAGTTGCCTAAATGTGGGAACATCCTTTAGCTTTCACCTATACAGGACTGTCTTTAAAAGGCACAAAGTATTTTGACACACAAAGACCATTTTTCCCCGCCTCTGTTCTCTAAAAGGGCAGTCAGATCTCATGCTTTGTTTACTCTTTTGACATGATTACTTTGACGAGACATCATTATATTACAGCAGCTGTCCCGGCTGCTTTGCAGAGCAAAGATGGCAATAGCAGGGCAGAGACTGGGTAGAGGTGTTGTCCACAAGTTAAGTGATTTAAGCTGAGAAAGTCTTAAATAAAGGAATCTGAAATGGTCCGTAATGATTAAAAAGCAAGTTGGATCGGTGTTCAAACTTTTCTGTTAAAGCTTGTTTGTGGTGCTCAGAATGGAAAGTATCCCTTGTTTCATGTCTGACCAGTTCTTGATTACCCCTAGTGCCTCATCATAATAAATGTAGTGCTAATTTGCTGTGATGTTTCAAGTATTAATTCCTCCTTGTAGTTGCTTAGACATGAAATGCTCTCTTTTTTAGTGTAAAAGCTTGCCAAGTTCTACCCACAAATAATTTTTAAAAGTAATTAAAGCAAAAAGGCTCAACCACTTTTTGCTGAAAGTGTCATGAAATGATAATCATAACTATAATTTAGTCTGATGTTTCAAAATTGCATGGAGATCAGGGGGTTTTGCCTAGTGTTTTTCTATTATATTTTGCCTAAAGGAGTGTGTAGGGCAGTATATTGACTATATTTGAATCTGACCCACTCAATTACTTTATAGTTTACAGTGACCATCCACTGAAACTTAGACATACAGGTTTCAAATTACGATGTCACTAATTCAGTTAGATTTTCTTGCTAATATCCCCACAGAAGCGTTAAATATTATAAGGAATGTAGGAGCTGTCAAGTATAGTCTCACTGTTCTACATATTTATTTTGCCTAACTTTTAAATAAATTAATTATTCAATGATGACTTTGAAAACTACATCATCTCTGATGTTTTGATCAGTGACCCTGCTGGCCTCTCCAAATAATTACATTTAAATAGAAATCATCAAGGCTTTTTTTGCCATTCTACAATGTCGCAAAACATTGACAAAGCATCCCCACTCTGTGTTGTTCCATGTCATATGCAGGTAATGTATTGTTGTATTTTCTTTGATCTTCTGTAGTAATGTGAATTTAAGAAGATATTAAATAGCCAAATCATGTTGCATCTTTAGATAATTGAGTGAAGTCACGTCATTAGGAAAAATGTGTTGAGATTACAAAACAATCTTGGGATTTAGATGTGTGATTTAGATACATATCTTGTATTAAAATTAATGAGAAAACCAATGAGTCTTCTACATCATTCTGAATATCTCAGCAAAAAGCTGTAACTTGAGGCTTTTTAGAAGTAAATGATTATTGATGTACATTATCCTTCGTATTGAAATTGATTTAATAGCCAGATAAATGAGGTAACCAAACGTTTTTCATATGAAGTATCATTTTGCTTTACACTACACAAGCAGAGAATACCAATACAGCGAGAGAAATAGGCTAAAAATAACTCACAGGCCATGGGACCATTAATCTTGTTTCCCGCCTCTTCAATAACAAAACCTGAGCTTATTTTGACAAGAGGAAATGTAGGCTCTCTAGATTAAATGTTCAATCATGTGTAGTCTCGGGGACATTATTCATAGCCTATTAAACATATGTATGCATTATATTTAAAGACATAAGTTTGTTAATTTTTAATGGCTTCCTTGTAACTTTGGGTATTGATATAATTAAACTTTCTTCAAGGGACGAACCAGATTCTGAGGTTCGTGTGTGTTTTAGCAAAAGTTGCGTCTCTAAATTTCAGATTAAAGATATGTTTTGCCTGTTGCTAGTACCAATTGTTGTGTGACTGCTCTAAAGGACTTGGAAGGAAGATCAGATAATAAACTGGATGTCCTC
Organism: Fregata magnificens; assembly: GCA_013389945.1. Lineage (NCBI taxonomy): Eukaryota > Metazoa > Chordata > Aves > Suliformes > Fregatidae > Fregata > Fregata magnificens. The sequence goes on along the minus strand of WAAD01018635.1, from coordinate 44,125 downwards.
ACTGACATTATGACTACATGTGCTGTCAAGCTTAGGCATAAAAATGTTACTGCTTTCTGTCCGTTGGTCCAATCAAGTTCCCTTTGAAGCCCATGCCCATATTTGTGCTGTAAGTTCTCATCCCTGATGGAGAAAGGCATCATTCCAGTATGTCCTTTCCAGCCCAAACTGCCATATCTTGCTTTCAAGAAACAGAGGAGTGATTAGTAGGCATTAAAAGGCTACAGAGCCATGATATCCTCCCATTTTTTGAGGTCAAACTGGGGACAATGTCCCCATGTGTAGTCAGGCAGCAAGCCCTGATCTCTTTTAGCTTTAAGCAAAGCTCATATTGCAGCTTTTTCCCCCCCACAGATAGTGACTAAGTGAATTAGTTGAAAAAAAGATCAAAAATCCATTCTAAGGCTGAAGTGACCAGCCCAGGTATTATGGTCTAGATGCATCAGACTCTTCACAATGCGCCATGCAAGGAAGTGGTCAATCAAGTATTGCGTGCTTCGGGCTGAGTAACAGGATACAGCTTACCCCTAAGATCACTTGGAGTGGTTTGTGCCAGGAACTTAAGCGTTTGTTCGTAGCATGTAAAAGGAAACTTTAACATGTGCATTAGGTTGCTTCACCTCTTTCTAGTTAGGGAGGAAAAGCTTGATTCCTATGCTGGTATGATGTCAGTAGAAAACTGTTGATTTCACTCAGACATGAAGCAGAAGTGAACTAATCCTTAATTTTTGACAGGTGGGTTTCTTGTTCATGTCAGTGGCAGATGAATGAAAACTAATATTGTTGTATTCTTTAAATGTCTTGCTATTAACTATATGCAAAGCAATGAGGTAACATCTGAGGTGCAAGAAGCATGACAGACCTGACTTGACTTTTCACATACCGTATTATAGAGGACTATTTTTATTTTCCTCACAGGCTGTGAATGATTAAGAAGCAGCTAAAGAAGACATAAAAGTATCACTGAGATCTAAATGAAAGAATATGGGGAATATATATATTCAATTTGCTAAAATAAAACCATTCTAATATTTACCTGTAAGCTTCCTTGTGATACAGTGTGTGATTTGGTTTAGGCATTTTAGAAGTTACAAAAAACATTTCTACATAATACTTCTACAGAAATGTGCTTCTGCAGAAGTGTACAGACTTCCCTGTGAGTCCTGCGCAGCAAAGTTAAGGATCATATGTTGGACTACCCACTGGAGTCTGCAAAAAGCAATTTGTAGTAACTATCAAAACTTTATGATTATTTTGTGCATCTGGATGGACAAAATATTGACTATTTCTTCTCAAAAGATTAGCACAATACTGTCACAGATTGCTTTCTAGAACGTGATACACGGGAGCTAGAGAGTGCATGTTCCCCATTCTTCTGGAGGATCAAATTTGTGAATTTATAGGGTTGCAGTGCACACCGTAGATTGTTGAAAAGGGCAGAAAAGGCCGTTTGGAGTTTCTATTTGAAATAAATAGTTTTTCAGGGTTTTTTCCCTATGGTCAGATAAAAAGTGAAAAAGTCATAATCACAATGGGACATTCAAATGCACTCAAAAAGCATTTGGGTTTTTTTTTTTCCCTGCTGTTCACTTTTCAGCTTCTTTGGCTGAAATGGTTCTTTTTTGTTATTATTAGAAGGAGCACACAGTCCTCTGGATGGTTTTGTTCTGCTGGATATTGATTCTGGTTGAAATCCTAAAAATAATTGTTTGCCCATTCAGTATTAAGCGCAGGAGAAAACACCTGGCTAAAGAAAAAAAAATAGTGTGTAAACTGTCCCACGGAAGTGTGATTTAAATGAGGAGAGAGACACATTATTCTGAAAAATGAGATTGTTATTATTGGCAATTGATGTCATAGTATTAAGTATTATTATTTTTGCTATACCTCCATTATGACAGTTTCAAAATACTTGTGCAGCTTATAACAATGCAAATATGCAAGTGTCTTAAACTATTTGTAAATCATTCCACTTTGTAATAGCTACAGTAGATGACAAAAAAGAACGTTTTAAATGAATATATTATTTGGGAGATGAAACGCTTTTGGGAAAAGCATAAAAATGAATTTCTAAACAGAGTTCAAGCTACTCCATGTGATATAATTTCATATGGCTGTCATTTCTGCTTTTTTGCTCAAGTGAGTGGTGAGACATCATGTGACTAGACAAGTTTTATCTTACTGGAGGATTTCTTAAGAAGGCTGTTTTACACAGTTTTATGAAATGCCAGTTATTTTCCAGTTAAATAAAGTTTCCAATGAGCTTCCTTAGGAAGCCTTCACCAGTCCCTTTCACTCCCTCAAAACTTCAAAGGTAAATTCAAATACTACCTTGAATACTCACTCAATTCTTCTTTACTTTTTCTTTGCTCTATGATTTTTATAGAAATGTGAATTTGGAAACACAAAACCTGTAGTTAGAGGGACACGAGGGCTGAGGTACAAAGCACCATCAAAGGAGGCATGTAGTGGGGCAGAACTCTGCCACATGCCCTCTGATTCTCTGGCAGGGCACATTAAGAAAGAATTTAAGTAAATATCTTGTTGTGCCTAAACCCTGGAAAAAGATATTGTATAATATGTGCTTTTACATATTCCTGTTATCACTTTTCTCAGTTTGTGTCACAACATTAATGTTTTCTTAATGCTGCTTTCGAGCGTGAGTTAGACCTTTCTTTTCTTTTTTCTGATAGTTAGTAGCTTGACAGAAGTCTTTAAGTTGTGACTAGAGCATGTCTCCTGAGTAAACTATATTTGCAGTCTCCGGTTAATTTTGAATTGTTAGGAAAAATACATCTGTGATTTTGCTAAAAGTTACATTGTAGTTCTGTGCATTGACTGCTAAATCCAAATGTGTTATAGTACAATAGAAGACAGAAACATTATTTTATGGGGAAAAAATTAATTCAGTTGATGGCTGTTTTTCTTTTTGGTATTATTCGTTTTAGGGGAGAACAACCTCTTAGTTTAGAATGTATCATTCTTGCACTGAGTAACATGTGCATCCCCATCATGTCAGCTGCTCTTATCCTGTCCATGTCACTAAGGAGTCCATGAGACTTTCTGCACATCAACTTTTTAACTTTTTCCTTTGATCCAGCATTTTGTTAATTTAGAAATTGACTGAGGAATGATATGGTTAAATCAAAACATTTGAAAGAACATACGATAAAATGTTCATGGAAAAACCATAAGATTAAGAAAAAATTATTTTATTTTTTTATTTTTGTATTGGCTATTAACAGCATTTTTGCAAAAGTTTTGCATATTTTCAGTGATGGAAAATCCTGTTATTTTCCAATTTATTTATTTCTACATCCACAGGAGGGTCTGGATCAAGTGAAGGCTGGTTAAGTTGCTTTATTGCACAAAGGAGATGGGGATAAAAGGTTGCAATTCTTCTGCCTATGTCCCACATGATCCTTTTGGGAGCATCTCTCTGGGACTTCAAGAGTTTGAAGAAGGAATCAAGCTGTAAGCAGGCAATACTCAGCAAGAATTTAACTGGCTTTTGGATCCAGCCTGGTCTGTAAGGGATTGTGGAATTCATTGGGCTGGAAGTCACTGTAAATGTGCCTGTTTTCTTCTCTCATAAATTGTGTTATCCCATAGCCTACTGAAATATGCAGATGCCACTGAGAATAATCAAGCATAGCATCTTCTCCTCATATTTTAATATAAACTAGCTTATCAGCTGGTGAGAAAAAAAAAGATGCATGTCATGTAATCAAGGAAAATGAGATAAATATTAGCATATTAAATCACCTCTACCCATAAACATTATTCTGAGCGTTCAGTATTTCAAGGTGAGAATGTCCTTTGTGAGGAGAAGCAAACTTCTTTACATATAAAAGAAAATTAAGTTAGCAAGTAATTTTCTATATTCCCTTTGCAATTATCTTTGATATTTGTCTTTGAGTAAGAATTCTCTCTTTCAGAATCTAACTTTTTTCTACCACTCTGTCCTTGGATTAAAACGCTCTTTATGGCATCCCATTTGTTGCCATGGAAATGAATGCAATGACAGATTCAACATTGTGGATTCTCTGGAAGAAACAGTATAGGGGGAAGAGTTGGGGGGAAAAAAGGCAAATATTGAATTTGAATAGGTTTCTTTTGGAGTTAGTGATTGTGAGAAAAATGGATGTTGACTGAAAGAAGAGGGGCTTAATATGTAATGGGCACGCAAGATTTTGAATCTGTAAGAAAAAAATATTTTTTTCCCCCCATAAGAAAGCTGCTTTTTGCAGCTTTGACCACCTACGACAGTGGTGTTTCACCGTAGCTTGGAAGGAGACCTCTGATAACTTTTGAAGAGTTGTGTCCTTGAGGAGAGCTGTGTCATCTCTGCTTATTCATCAGGAGTGGGACTGTGTCAGCCAGCTGTTTTCCTGCCCAGCTGCTCTGCAGAGATTCAGAGCGATGATGGACTTGCCTTTTGTTATATTTTGGGCATTTGGCTAGAGGTGCGCATGTCGCTACAGAATCAGGCCTGTCTGCTGCATCTCCACGCATCCAGATTTTGGGAAGACGCCACAGGCTTACAGCTGTGTCAGATGCAATGTTTGCGCAGGTCTCGATAGCTTCTTTGCTGATGGTTAGCTTTCACTGATTAGATGTTATTGAGTTGTCAGGAAGGAAGGAAAAAATTCATGCTTTGTTTTCTTTTTGTGCAAAAAGTACTTCAGAAATGTTGGCTTGCTGCTCTGGAGATAGTTAGTGCCTCCAAGTCTAGGGAAACTTTCAGATTTTCCTGCTCCGATGAGTGAAACTTGGGGTCTGTATATTTTTCCCCATTTTGTCATGTGAATAGAGAATGCAGCTGTAATTGTTGCCTTGGGATGCTTTAGGATCTGTCGCGGAAGGAGCGTGAGTGCACTTCACTCATAAGAGAGAAGCAAAATATATTTTATTGGTCTAAAGTAGTAAGTTAACAAGGTTCTATAGTAAATGCAAATGCGACAGTGATTTAATAGGATTCGATGGCAAGATACACTTGGTTATTTACTGCACAGAGGACAGGGTCAGACAAAACTGTCAGGGAGACCCTCCCGTTGAGTCCTGAGGTTCAGAAAGGATCCCCTTGCTTTCTAAACTCCTTCTCAGAGAAGAGTCTAGGGGTGGCTAGATCCAATCCTAGTCCCAGACTTGGTCAACGGTTTATGTCTAAAGGATTATATATGCGCAAGCACTCCTTTACATCGCTTAGCTAAGATTTCAAAGTTTAGCATGCTATCAGTCACTTACTGAGGATCTGTTACGGCAAGGAATCTCTCAACCTCGAGGAGTAACCTTGAGAGGCGTCCCTACTCAAGGGGGGATCCTGGCGTGCAGCCCGCTGCCGTGCAGGAGAGCTCCCAGGGCTCTCGGGCTGTTCACTATTTATGGGTGGGTAAGACGATTGACCCATAGTCATATTTGCATGCCGACCCCAGGTCCCAGCCTCTTCACTGTGGTTAGGTGGGCATGCTGCACAATAGCCCTTGACTATTGTGTTGGTATGTGTCTCCCAAATCCACTTTGAAATGATGCAGTCAGACACGTTTATTACCACTGCCTTTGAGGGTTATCACTGGAGCAGGATTACGGGAGATAAGGGTTGGCTTCGGGGCAGGGCCAGGGGGAGCACACCATCACAAGATCATGTCACTTACCTAGTCATTAGGAAGGAAGATGGACTTTCCTGTAGCTGTAAGGGCTGTCACTTTTTCCGATCATGTATAGATATTTCCCTGCAGTAGTAAATGAGTAAATGGGAAACTAATAAGAAAGGGATATGCCAATTTCTTCTCTCTGACTATGCTCTTCAGGAATGTTAATAACCGTGGAAATGGCCTTGGCTTGCTTTTCAGGAATGAAATGAGATTGTCCTTCTGCTGTCCGTTATATGCTCTCAGGGATCAGTATTATGATCTGTGTCTTGCTTTTTGGAGCTGCAAAGAAAGGACATGTCTCCCTTACTACCTCACCTGGCTGTGTAGCTTCCCCTTTTCCACAAGCTCCAAAACATGCAAACAGACTGGTTGAGTTTGGAGATCCAGAGCTGTAGCATCTTGCTGTGGCACAATAAAGTTCCCCATAGCAGACAAATATTCTAAAATATTGATTCTCCATGCAACTTCGTGATTACCTTAAACTCAGTTTAGTGCTAATTCTTTGGAGGAACTCTAATTTTCCTGAATTGACAGGGATCCTTTGGGACTTTTCTTCATAGTGGCAATTAAATATATCCTAAATGACACATGCTCCCTCTCTGTAAAGGTAAATGTCATCCATGAGGTGTATGCTCCACAAGACTTTTACAGTCCACTATCTTATATCTACAAAAGTGTGCTTTGATCAAGTTAGTGATCTGCATTTTGATGGATCAGACAGCCATAGTTAGTTATTGATGTTTTGTATTGAATGTTTTATGACAAATCAATAAGGCAAAAGCTTTGCAAGTGGATATTAAAAATATTTCAATGTGGTTTTTTGGCTAGAGAGTTGTATCAAATGGAATAAATTATCTTGAAGACACAGTATTCTAGTAAACTAGAGATATCAATTATTTTTGAAAATGCCAACAAGCATTAAGCTTCAAAGAGAATCTTTTAAAATTTTTTAAGGATCTCTTTTTAACATCTAAAATCATATTTTTAATATTGCAACCTGCAGACTGGGTTTTTTTAAACACAATACAATTTGTGAGACCTAACTCATAAGCATGTCCATCTGGAACGGTGTTTTGTCATGCACATGTAATTTTCCATTTCTGGTGAAGTACTGTGTCAAAACCAGACATTCAGTAAGGGAAACTCAGAGGGCGTACACAACCGAGGACTGCATAAATAGTTTTGAGTTAGCTTCAGCTGTGGTGGAAACAAATTCTTCACTTTGTCTCACAAAGTAAAGCTTCCTGAGAAAAGGGGAATTAACAGTTGAATGTGCTCACTTCTGACATGATTTGTGTAGTCATATGTCACTTCCAACGAGATCAGGAAAACAGATTGTTTCCTTGCATTAAGTTTGCTGCGCTGATCACCTTACATTTGAGGAAATCAACTGAATCCCACAATTGTGCTACATTATGTGATCTGGTTTGCTCACTTTTGTTGCCCATATTAATAAAACCAAGCTATTGTCATGGCTCTTTTTATTCATCAGAGGAATTATTACACTACTACCAAGAATGCTTGTCATGGCATTTTCACTGTGGGTGTTTAATCAAGTTACAATGTGTGGCCTCTTATTAAGGAACAAAGAAGTTAGTGCTTCCAACATTAGTGGATCAAAGCAAACTACTGCATATTTTCAAGATTAGTTTTTGTAAGGACAACAGAATGGTGATGTGACATAGAAACAGTTACTCGATATTCAAATATCACCCGGTTGAGAGCTTATGTCTTGTTGCAAGAACGGGAGAAGCTGTTGTAGGGAGGGGAGAAAGGGAAGTTTTTACTTCCCTTTATGTACCTGAGCTTATACGTGAGTGATTAGCTTGGGGTATACACTGCTTTGTCTCGGGTTGGAATTTGTTTCTAGAGGCTGAAATCAAGATCTGAAAGAGGACATCTGTTGAAGCCTTGGCTGAGATGCATCTTTGCAGTTTTGTACTCTGGGTTATACTATATGTGGGCTTTATGCTAGGCTGATTGTTAAATCATCTGAGATCACTGTCTGATGATTAATGCATTTTAGTGAAAAGAAGGGCTTTTTGGCTTCTGCTGCTGAAGCGGATGGTTTTACTGATGATGCTTTGCTTTGCTTTGCTTTGCTTTGCTTTTTCTTCCTCTAGTAACAGGCTAACACTGTCTACCTTATGTCACGGAGTAACCCCTCAAAACCATTCCCATCGATGGGTAGAAGATAGCTAAATGTTATTTCACTTTTAAAATTATTCTTCTGCTTTTCTGTTTGGCTGTTTATTTATAGTCACTGAATAAAGCCCATGAAAATGTCATTATTTGTATGTGAACTTGAATCAACATATTTGTTTAGCTTTTAAAGGCACAAGAGCAAAGCATAAACAGAGTTCTTCATCTGACTTTTAGAAAGCAAAGGCAGAGGCCCTCTAATTGCTGTAGTCCTTTGACTAATTACCTCTTATAACTATAGTTAATTTGCAATTGATTTTGTAATAATCGGGTGTTACCAGGGGTGACGCATATCAGAAAGCGAATCTTTGATAGGAAAAGATTGCCAAGTTAGGTACGCTGTAATTATTCAAGGACAGACAGTTTTGAAAAATAAGTATATAAGAAGGCGAGGCTGAGCAGTTATTTTGGTTTAGAATAACCTTCTCTGGAATGTTATTACTTGCCATATGCTGTACACAGCTCTGATCAGTGTCAGGAAACAGCCAACAAGCTTATGCTCATGTCTCCTGTGCTCGACCAAAGACACATGTGAAGTTGTTAAAATGAGGCAGCTCTCTGACAGTAAATGGGAAGTTCTGAAGGTTTCTGCACCAACTAATAATTTTCATATGTGAATTAATAAGCACGTCTCACAAAGAACTCAGCATGTCGGATTTTCAGTATTTTTTAAAGTCTGGCTGTTAAGTCTTGCAATGGGAACTCAGTCCTTTGAATAGCTGATCTGTAAAAGAGGCTAGCTGATGGTGGGGCATGAGATTGCAGTTATCCAAAAGTTTTGCTGAAGAATTTGAGTCTTCAATGTTCTGAGGTCGTGGTGGAGCTAGACTTCATGAGGATGCTGGTGGCCAAAAAGTACAGAGATGCTGGCCTACAGCTGAGTACACCTCACCTTCCGTGTGCTGTAAGATAACAAACAATATTAAGCACTTCCATATGTTTTCATTTTCTTAAGATTTAAGTCAAGAATTTATGACTGAATTCTGGTAGTGACTCGTTTGACAAATTTTAGTTCTATTTCTTTTAATGAAATAGTAAAAGGAAATACATATGTGTGTGCATATATATATGTGTGTATACATCTTGACATACAATAAGCTGGCACAAATGACAAAGCACAGACAGCTCTTTTGGTCTTTTTTTGTTTTTCAGTGCCAGAGTGGCACCTAGGGGTGTTTCAGAAGTAACATATTGGTTTTTTCTTCTACCTCTGACTGGCAGTGGCACAATATTCTAATAAAATAGGTAAATATTATGCCTCAAGCAAATGGAAATGCATTGAATCAAAGCTTCATATGAAACTTGCTTTTGGAGGCAAAATGGACCTTTGGGAGGTCCATTAATATTTCTGGAGAGTGGTTCTGATCCTCCAGATACATAAAAGCCCCAAAGGTCATCTGGGGAAAGAAGTACTGTTCTTGCAGTTGTAGCTGATATTTTTGGTAGCTTCATTAGCTTCCTTGTGGGGTTGGCCATCAGAAGGCACCATCACATATCTGTTTACACAGAGGCAGAACATTGCAAAACATACCTGGCTTTTACTGAACATATCTGAATAAAATCCTCAAACTATGTCCCAGCGTGCTCTGTGCTCAGAATAAAACATAGTGAAACCTGGGTTACATTCGCTCTCCAGGGACGTAGATTCCCATGTTTGCAAAAACATCTATCTAGTCAGGAGTCTGGAGGGATTATCTCCAGAATACAGTAGTCCCTGTTTCAAAATATGACTGACACATCTAATTGGCTATTGATAGAAACGCTGCTTTTCTCCTAAAGTGGAAATATGCTGAAACTAAGTGTAAGTCCTGAGGATGATAAAGCAGGTAGTGAAAATCAAAGAAAGGTTGCTTATTTCCGATAATGTTTGGTTGATTTTCTCTATAGTACCTGGAAAATGAGATATCATGGGTAGACTGTTGTAGCAGCCAGAAAGAAATATCAAGGGTGTTCCAGCCACAAAGATTTACATTTGAGTTGAATATCTATATACTACCCTCCAACTGTTGATACATAATCAGAGGAGGAATAAGAGCATTTGTTTAGAATCTCCGTATATGCATAAAGGAGAAGAATGCTGTATGTGTTAGCATTAACTTATAACATGAGCACATATGAGTGAGTGAATGGAGTTTAAGTGCACTTCTTGGTAATTTTTTTTTTTTTTAATACAGAAATGAATAATACAGAACGATTCTTAAATAGTCAAGTAAATAACTGTGTAACAACAGCACTGCACTAAAAAAATTGCTGCTACTGGCAGAGAAACTTATTCTAATCTTAAGTCCTTCTCTACCCTAAGTAACAAATCAGAAAAAAAAAAAAGTCTTGTTATAAGCACAAAGGTGCCAGTAGAATGGGGAGGAGGCTCTAAGGGCATCATGGAAAGTGGATGAGAGACAGGATGCTGTGTAAAGCTAGGGACAGAAAAAGAGGTACCAGACGGGATGCATGTGCTTACAAAGCTACTGCCTCCCAAGCAGAAATGGGTCACATTGGGTGGAAACAAAGCAACCTCAGGACAACAGAAGAGTGACCTGATAAAATGCAATATACTGAAAAAGAAGGAAAAGCTCCAGGGGCGGAGGAGGGAGGGTGCTGCCTGTGGCGAACACTGAAGCTGACAAATGAAGGGCAGAGTACAGCCAAACAAGGGGACAAGCCTGCAAGTGATTAAATAGACAATTCAAAAGACATTACGTTCCTGTGGAAGACAGATGGAGTTGACATTAGGAGAAGAAAGCTGCAAATAGAAATGGGAGGAGCAACTGAACTTTGGTTTTCTCTCTAGGGAAGAATTTTATGCNTAAACAGAATTGGCAAAGCAGATGACAAACTCATTGAGGAACGATGGTTTCTCTTTTATTCACTTCCAGTAGATCTTGTCTGCATGCAGATCTGATCTACGCCCTCCAATGAATCACAAGTGTCTGGTAAGCCAGACGCTTAGACTGGTTAATTTGTATTAACACTGTTAATATAGGTGACAGTTAATGCTGAATATCACTAATAACTGTTTGGTGCAGCATTACCTGTGTTTACTGTGAAAAAAGATCAGTATGATTTTTATAAATAATTGTACGTTATGGCTGTGCGTACATGATGAGCATTAGAAAGAGCCCTCTGCTACACAATTCAGATGTGAGTCCAGAGTTTGATACTCCCCTCTAATTTGGACGTATTCAGTTTTGACTTGGCTCATTATGAATGGAGAGACCAGCTGCAAAATTCAGATGCTCTTTTAAATTTGGAATCTGAAGCTTGCCAGAGGTCAGGGACTTTCAGAGATAAAAGTGAGGTTTAGAACTATCTCTAATAGGAAGATAATACATATTTTAGAAGGAGTGACTCCAGATTTCCTCTCATCTGTGATTTACTAGGTGCATCACACTGGATGTTTTTTATGAAAACTCTGTTTGCATGACCCTCAATGACAGTTCTGTGTGTTTTCTGGATCAGATTCTGATCTTTTACTGCCCTAAATCAGTTGTAAGTCTGTAATATTTCTATCGGGCATGAGATGGAGTAGCATAAGGGAATAGTATGTATGGCATATATGAGCATTCATATGATTGTAACATATAGCATTTGTGATTCCAGATTACTCTTTGCAAGTTCTTAGGGCTAGATCGGGAAAACACTTCAGTGCCTAAGGCAGGATTTAGGCAAAATTTAGATACTAAATTCAAAAACTGTAAACCAAAATGCCTGGTTCAGCTCTTTGCTCTTTCCTGAAACTGAGTGCCTGTGTCTTTGTAGGTGCCTGAGCAGTTGATGCCGTGTCTAATTCTCATCGGGATCCCAGCTGGCTGGTGTGTGCCAAACCACCTTACAGCTGGACAGAATTATACTCATCAGGAAATGCAGAGGTTTATTATCCACCTTTTTATTACTGTAGTCCAGGTCTTTACATGTCAAACCCAAATGTCAGGCAATATTGTTGGGATCCTGTGGGAGTCTGAGTGGGAAACCAGGAAACCTGCACAGCACCAGAGAGATTAACAAATACAGCTTGCTGGTCTTAGCTGACATACTGATTCATAGTACTGAAGTTTTGTATTATGCTAGTGTGCTTCTGGGAAGGAGAGATATGGGGAACAGTACCCTAAAGAGGCTTTGCCAGGAGGGGATGGAGAGGAGCGCTACGCTATGCGGACGTCGCTGTCAAGCACTGCTGATCAGTTAAAACCTCCACAAGGAAGGGAGCAGACCTCTGCCAGCATCCTTGGCTCTGAGAGGTGACTAAAGAACACAGTGTGAATTGCACGCCAGGCTTGCCACATGACACTGCTAAATATCTAACACGAAGCTGAAACCCGAATCATTCAGGTGTCACTCTGCATAAATTTTTCAGGTGCTCCCAATGGGCGTGCTGTAGATTTTTGCTTCCTACATCTTGTCCATGATCTATGGTTACATCAAGGTTTCATGCATTTAAGATACCTTGCCCAATGCTTCTTTTCTTGCTTTATAATAACCATGTGAGTTTTGAATAGAGCCCATCTGGCTGTATTTTAACAAGAATATTTAGTTCTTTACGTAGTTCTGTGGAAACACTGGCTTTTCCCAACATGTTTTCTCCCTCTTTGGAGAGGTGTTGCCCTCCCTGCTATCCAACAGCAGCCCTCTTCATCCCTAATTTTCATTACATTCCAGAGACTGTAAAATCTCTATGCTGATTCTGCAGACTCCAAGAGAGCAATTTCATTAAAATTAAATTGCTTTCACTATAGAATACTTAATTGTTTAAAACAGTTCATGAGCTGACCATCTGGTGGAAGGCAGGCTTGTTCCTTTGATGTGGAGGAGGTGGGTCCTATGGTAAGTGCTTTCTGGAAGAGAGCAGACACAGGGAGACGTAGCAGCCAATTCCAGGTAGAGAGTGTTGAAATGAATGAAGAAAGCTCAGAAAATATCTGAAAACAAAATTGTAATTGATGAAAGGGGTTCAAGATGTGAAAAACTATAGATCTGAACCACTGCAAAGTAAAACTGATATGGCAAACAGAAATGAAAAGGTGGTGGGAGGACTGACTGGTTCAAGGGGCTTGTAATTGGTACAGAAACTTTTGCGCCTCGGTCAGTGGCTTGAATTTGCACAGACTTACACATGACTACTGTTGAAAAATCATTAAAATGTTCTTTTGTTTATTTCCTTGGGTTGGTGCCATGAGAATCATTATGCTACTCTGACTATGTTACTTTTGACAGCTGATACCCAAGACTTGAGGCCAAAATCACAAAGACGTTTAAATGCTTAGTGTGCAGTAAGCATGTTCACCATGCAGTTAATCACATGCTTAAAATACATGTATAACCTTAAGTTTCAGTCGTGTCTGCATGAACATTGTATTCTACCTGTCAGTTAAGCAGGACTGTCAATACTGTGTGGGGTCCTAGTGAGAATGGCTGGCTTACACTCCAGTGCTTATGCCAGTGCAGCCGTAAACGTAACTGTCCACATTTATTGGTGTAAATCAGGAGTACACTGAAAGCAATGGACTTCTTAATTACCTTGTTATCTTTCATAAATGTGCAGTTATTTTTCTGATTTGTTTTCTATTAATTCTCTTTGTGAGAAATACTGAGTTAAAATTTTTAGTGTCTTGAATTTCAAAGGGAGTTTATACCCGACTGAGATATGCACTGTAGAAGCACTTTTCTGGATTGTCTTTGTGCGCTGTTGGGAAGTGAAGATACTCCTATTTCTGGTCAGGATATTTTGTTTTGCATTTCATTTGTTTGCTTTTGCTTCGTCTGTTGTGTGAGTGCATTTGGATTTCTTTAATTGTTTACCAATTCTGCCAAATCTGTTAAGGGAGCGATCACTCCAGAGAGGAAAAGCACATGAGGCTTCTTAGACCTTCACCTGGTACATGGAACAACTCATGAGGTGAAAACTCACCGGTTTTATGCCTCATTTCAGGGTCTGAACTAGAGTGAGTCTGACAGCAGCGTCAGCAGGGTGTCAGGAGCCCGACAGACAGAACCATTCACTCCCAAGCAGCTTGGAAGCAGCATGCACATTTTGATGGCAATACTCTTAGAACTTCTTGTTCTCTCTGGTGGGACAGCAAAGGTTATCCCTGCTAAAGGAGTGCCACAAACCTCCAGGCAAAATATGGCTTCAGGGTGCACATTTCGGCAGACATGGTCAGACAGTGATGCTCACCTTTACTGGATGTGTCGTGCTGCTACATCCTCTCCTTGCCATAATCTTCGGAGCAAATATGGCATTGTTCGATGTATACTGTTAGAGGACCTACAAAAAGCCCTAACATAAAAAATGAAGTCGATGGCTTAGTGCTGTTCAGCTGTACCCTAGGTGTACAGCCTTTCTCATCACCTAAGCATTCTTGCTTGCTGGCTTCATGCCGTGATCCATGGAGAATCAAGGTGCAATTAAGCCTGGGTTACACTGGCTCAGTAGTGAAATGAAGCTTTCCTGCACCGAAGAATTTTCTGTGATGTCTATGTATAAACTACACAGCTTACCTGTAATTTTACTTATTTTAGAACTAGGTCTAAGACAGAATTGACTGAACAGCTTTTGTGTGTAGGGGAAGGTGACAAGAATGTTACGCCAATTAGTGCAGCACTAAATTGCTCAGTAACTTTGAGCTCAAGTAAAGACAGCTGTAAATCTCAGAGCAGCTGTCATGGCCATCCAGTAAGAAGTTCAGCATCTGAAATGCTCGTCTAGAGATGTGGCTGAGGAGATCAAGCCTTGTAGGCATTATATATAATTTGAAAAGAGGGGCACTGGATGAAGTCGTATGGAAGGGTTGATCCGTGTATGTTAAATCAGGTGAGATGATATGCAGTTAGCAACTACTTGTTAGGTGAAACACTATACAAAAAGCCTTAATGCATCTCCCAACAAACACAATCCACTGGGAATAAGAAAAATGATGGTTGCTGTTAGGCTTGATAAAGACACAAGGAGTAAATTTCACCTGCTCATACACCAGGATTTTTTGTATCCTCCTCAGTAGCAACCAGCTCAGGTGGAGGTGCAACATCTAAATAGCTATCTCACTGACTTGTTTGTTATGTCAGTAATATGAGCAGAATTAACAGAATTTTGTCATTTTAGTTGTATAAATCCAGACTTGAGACTTGTCTAGATCTTGAGAGAGGGTGGAGAAAAAAAAAGGCTCTCTGGATTACTTTTATCATGGTGAGATGAGCTATGCACTAGGACTGTAGTCTCAATTTCCTCTAAAAAGAAAGCTGATGAGTAGCTCATGTGTAGACATGTATCGCAGAATTGCCTATATTTTAATCCTATAGGATAGAAAAAAGGTTGAATAACAGGGTCATACCCATTGTTATGGATATCACTACTGACTATGCCTTCTATTACACTGTTTTCAGAAGGCGTGCATCAGGGAATAATTTGTTTTCAGTGTTTCTCTGCCATTAATTGCCTCTTATGACAGTCTTTTCACCTATTACATTTGTATGATGTGTAGTCATCTCCTACCAGCACGGGTCAGCGTGACATCAGTTACAGCTCAAAATGAAGAAACAAGTGTTATGGGAGAAGTATGGTTTTGTGCTCAAAATAACCATTTAACTGGACTAGTGTGCACTGTGTTACCCATTGTGATTCATTTTAGAGTTTCCTGAATCACAATCAAGGTGACTAAATGGCCCCCCAGTCTTCACAGGAAAGTAACTATCTGCATGGCAGGTTGAAAAGAAGTAAACATTAGATGATTTCAAAGATAAAGACATATTCAAATTATGGCTTGTGTCACCATCCCTTTGCCTGAGATTAGAGCAGTCTAATAATGGAATATATTTATTTTATGTGTGGGACTTTAACCTACCAAAGTCTATCTTGTACAAGTGACAGTGAGCCAACTATGGTTCACATAGAGGTCTAATTTAAACCTATAAATGTGTGATGAAAAGAGGAAATGTAGAGGAAGTGGTGGCTTTCTGTTTTACCTCCTTCCTTATACTTGCTTTGTATATTTGCATATTGTTATTTGTTGGAGGGTTATATTTGTAAAAGGGAGGCAGATTTGCACAGCTGGGAATATGTTGTTTTTCTTTGAAGTTTGCTTCTAATATTTGAATCCTTTTAATCATTATGAAAGGCTCATATGAGATGAATTCTATAATTACAATTGCAAATAGGATCTCATGGAGCGATGCCTTATTTTTATGGTTGGGATAACTGACTGCCCTACTCCCAGGTTGCAGGAATCCAGGCTAAAGGAAATTGCAAGGAGACACTGAGCTCATCTTCCAGCTCCAAGACAGGATGAGCTAAACCTGCCTGATTTGTGACAAAACTTAAATCTCCAGTCATGAAGACTGCCTATGGAGCTTGTAGAGTTTGTGCCAGGGTTTCACTGTGGGGAAAGATGCAGGTTAGACATTCAGAGAAACTCCTAGATGCTCTTTCTTACTCCAGCTTAAACCTGTTACTACTTCTCTTTATCACGAACAGATTATTACCACATTTCAGAAAACTTTTATATATTTGACTACAGCTATTGCCTGCCTCTTGTCTCCCCTAGCCAAAATAAATGGCATTCTAGCCACCTTTTCCTTTTATTTGCTAGGATTTCCTGAGGTGCTGATTATTCTCATTCATCTTCTCTGGAATCTGTCCAGCCGGTCCAGCTCGGTCTCCCTTGAACTGCAGCATAGTGCCTTACGCTGGATATAGTAATTTCTCAAGGCTGTCCTACTGGGTAGCAGAACATTGCTGGACTTCACACATCTCTCATGTGACACTCTCGTTCATACATCTGAGTATGTTTTTTGCCTTTCTCTCAGTAGCTTCTGTGCTATGTTATTATCTAGCTACNGCCCCCCCGATTGTCTCTCCAATTAGTCAGGCTTGCTTTGAATTCCAGACCTGTCCTCCCCAGTTTGTGGATGTCTGTGAATTTAAAAGCTTGCTCACTATTCCATCATCAAGGTCACTGATGAAAAATATCGAATATTACTGCATTTGGACATAACCCAGGGAATACTGCTCACTACACCTTCCACTTTGGCACTGATAAAGTGATTCTCTGACTATAGTTTTCCAGCCAGTCAAATACCTGCTTGATAGATATTGTTCCCCAGTTCATTTGTGACATACTGGCACTAGGAAAACAACGGCCTACCTGTTAAATTTGGTCACCACATTTCTGTCTCTTTGATAAACAGTGAAGAGAGCAGACATCCATCCATGGTAAAATTTTGAATGAAAATTTGTGCTCCTACAAACCAAGGTTGTTCTTATTGCTAAAATAGATAGTAGTCTCAAACCCTGCGTATGTAGTGAAACCAGCATGATTCTATGCCACAACCATTAAAAAGTCTGTGGATGCGTTCCCTTCTAGGGAGGCTGGACTAGATCTTGGGCGAAGACACCTCTCTCTCTTGTCCTGACCTTTGGACTGGTTTGAATTATCCGTCTACTATATCAGCAGATGCACAATTTTGGTGTCCAGTGGTCAGACCTCCGAATATAAATACCACACAGACATCCTCCATGGTTTGTAGAGAATGGAGATATATAGGTTTTCTATAATTTTCTGGCCCTCCTTTTCTCCCTCCCGGGGAAAACCAAACAGCTCCACCAACCAAAGTCTCTCTTTCTTCAATTCTATCCAGTTCTCAGCAGGGATTTCTACTTAAAGTCCACTGACGCCTACTGAGTATTGCTATTTGTTTTTTCTAGTTGAGTAACAGCTACTTCTGATTTTATTTCTGAGACCTGTTTAAAAAGGGGATGCCATTCATTAGAGTGTATCAGCAGGGACAGATTGTTTCAAGTAACTAATTTTATTCTTTCTAATGTTCCTCTCTAACAGATTCATTAATAAGGGATGGGATAATGGAGCAGAGTCTTTCAAACAGTTATAAGAACACACAGCTGGGCAAAGTCTGGTTTGCAGGACCGGGTTGATCATCATTTGGAAAATGGCAATGAATATACGTTGCAGGTAGAATTAATGAGACTGTGGTTTATTGTTTAAATACTAAACTTTCTTAAACTGTCTGCAGCGAGTAACCTAATCATCGCATGGATTTGAGCTTGAAATATGTGTGCCTGTTGAATAAGAAAAAGCAATGTAAGAGTATATTACTTTCATTCTGTTAAAGGATTCAAATGAGCAGATTTTCTAAGTTAAACTACATTAGCTGCTTCATTGCTGTAAGTCATATAAAAATCTGGTTGCATACATTAAAGTTTTCATGCGAATCTAGAAGCCGACAGTCGGATCTGCTTTCTCTTACTCTGTTTATTTCACTGGCTGAATAGAGTTGCAAGCTAAGATTTCACATATCCCTTATAATTGTTTTCTCACATACAATACATTTATTTGAAATCAATGTTCATGACCTGGAAGCCACTCTATAGTAGTGGCAGATCTGAAAGTACGACAATGAGAACCAACTTTTGATGCAGGAATGTTTGCTGATAAATTCCCTGAAAGATTCAGAAGTGACTAGTGAGTTTTCTTGATGAATCAATACCATGAGCAACATCCTCTTTAAAATAACCAAAGTCTTGAGTATATGGTGTAATGGATATTTTAAAGGAGGTAATGCATCCTTACCTCTACTGGGCATTATCACTTATTATGAGGAACCATTTTCATACACAATATAGACATTACTCAGCAGTAATCAGCAACTTCTAGATTTTCTTTTATATGGACCCAGGTGGTAATTAAAGTTAATCCAAATATCCATGTGCTGTTGTCCAAGATGCAGTCTTAATAACTGGTGATCCTGGAGAGAATGGGAATTTAGAGAAGTTCAAATTGATCAATAGTTCAAACGGTATTTCAAAGAGCTAAGGAATGTAATGCTTGAGGGCAATTGTGGAATGATTGCTGGAGGTGACCTAGAAATTAAACTTATATTCACATTTCAAAGGAAGGTACGGCATTGAAGAAGCTTCCAGGGTGGAGTGCGGCTGACATGCAAGGAATCTATTCCATGGAAGTCCCCTAGGGCCTGCAACCTTAGATGTTAGCTACACCAGGGGAACTTGGCGTGCCGACTCTACGAGCAGCTGCACGGAGGGTGGAGTGGAGTGGAGACACCGCGGCCAGGCTCTGTGACACTAGAGGAACTTGAAAGTACCATGGAACAATGATAAGCTGCATAGTTACTACCTTGGGCCAACGGCCTGTCACGCTTTTGACAAAATGCTGTCCTTTTGGTGAACTTTGTTCGTTATAATATCATTATAATACTGAAACACACCTCCATCCCAAAAGCTACCCGCCTCTCATTTAGGCGGTAGCTGGGCAACAAGATTCAAGCTATTCAGTTACTAGTAGTAGATGCATTTTGAAACTCGTAACTATAGAACCCTCACCAGGTAATTATTGTTTTGTATTAGGAAACTAATAGAAACCGGATGAAACAATGAAGAATCGAATAGAGAAGTTTTGTTTGAGTCTTGTAACTATAGAAATGTTGCTTGGATATCTCCTTACCATCTTGATTTGAATAATCAATAGATATCAGTAGAAGTGACCAATGATTATTTTGGGACATGAAGATTGAATCAAAGAAACCAATCATAACAAAGATATGTATGACTAGAGTCACTCAAGCTCCACCTGAAAGGTAAAAATAGTATAAATATAGCTTAAGAGAGAGAGGATGTTAGGGAAGATACCATCGTCGTGTACCACTCTGACTTCTGGGATCAGTCGACGGGCTGAGCCTCTCTTCCCCCCCATCGGGACGCCTTTGGGTAAGATTCGAACACTTGGTCATACCAAGTGTCTCCCCGGGAAACTTAGAAATCTCTAGAGTTGCTTTACATCTTCTTAACGCGTTTGTTGCCAAGTAGTATCACTCATAGTCTTGGTATTTGCACGTGCTCTGCAGTGATTTTATCCCTGGCAATCCAAAGAACCTGTGTATCTGTTGCTTTAATAAACTGCACTATTCATTAATCTAGCCGTGATAGTTCTCATTGAACGTGACCCAAACTCTTTAAGGGTGGCCGTGGTAGTTCACGGAACGTGACTAGACTGAAGGTGTAGTACATTATAAGTGCATCCGTAATTGTGATAGTTCAGTGCACCGAATGACGCATATATAATCCTTTAGACATAAACCGTCGACCAAGTCTGGGACTAGGATTGGATCTAGCCACCCCTAGACTCCTCTCTGAGAAGGAGTTTAGAAAGCAAGGGGATCCTTTCTGAACCTCATGACTCGACGGGAGGGTCTCCCTGACAGTTTTGTAAAGTTCCGTGCACTGGGCGTGACCGGACTTATAACGACAACTTGGGCTACCTTAGCCTTTAACGCAACAGCAATATGCAGATTTTTGGAGAGAGAGAATCTTATGAAGAATAGAGTGACAAGTATAATTAGCAACTTAGACTGGGTAAGAAAATCCAACAATTAAGACAAACTTACAGATCTTAAAATGTAAATGTTTGAGTTGAACGTGTTTGTTAAAGCCTTCAAATGTGCATCTGACAAAATCTTTCAAGTACAGCTGAAAAGACAGCAGTTGAAATGACTTTAAAATGAAAACAGAGCTTAGCAACTTCTTCTGTCTAAAGGTACCTAGACAAGAAAATCGAAATACTTGTTTCTTTGAGAAAGCTAGAACAAGAGTCACAGTCACAGTGCCAGGCTGAGGAAATTGCAAGAGGGATCATATAGGAAGATTCTTGCCCTAAGAATGACTCAAAGCCAAGAAAACAGACTCCCAAATCTGCAGTCCTTTCTAGTGCTCAGCCCCAGTGGGTCTCCCATGGAGACCCTTGCTGGTCCTGGTCCCAAGGTGCCCGGTGACGTGTGGCCGGTTCAGCTTGCAAGGGGGGTCAGTCCCCCACCAGCAGAGTTAGCCAGGAACATTTTCTGTTTCTGTTTCTTGGGAATCGTTGGAGGAGCTACTTACAGGGGAATGTTGTCTTCATATTACCTTTAATAGATTTCCTTGTGCGCTTCTTTTGTACCTGCTCTAAGAAATTTTGAAGTTTCAATGTAACCTATAAACTCATAGTAGTTATTCTTAGATCTGCTATAGGTAAATATTTTGTCCTTGGGATAACTAAGAAAGCAAAATGAAAATCATAGCTGTAAAGCTCCCACTGTCTTCCATGGGATTAGATTCATCCTTTAATCCGATTGACAAAATTGAATCTACAATAGCAGTCATTAGTAATTGGGAGAAAGATGACTGGATTATTCTTTTCAACAGATTAAGGCTGCAGATGAAATAGATTTATGGTACCATTTCAAAGTCTAGAGCATTATGATGATTTGCTCTTTATATCCATTGAAAAATTTCTAGAAAATAGCCCCTCTAGTTCTGCAGATTTACAGAAACCTGCAGTGATAAACCTAAAATAAAACGCTGCCTAATCTGAATACTTGGGGGAAAAATGCTTTCCTTGCATTCAAAAACTGGTGAGAAGTAAGCTAGCTAATTTTGTGAAACTGAGAACTCCACCATAATTTTATTTCCTCTGAATGGTTTAGATGACAAATGACAAAATTTATAGTCTATAGAAAGAAATAGCTGCCTTGTAATGGCAAACGTAAAAGTAAAATTGAGTTGGGTAATCATTTTCCTTTTAGAGCTGGCCACAACTGTAAAGAAACTTAATTCACTGCCATTTATTTTGCTAATGTTTGAATGCATATTAACATGGTACTATGATGATAAGGACCACAAATAAAAAGGAGATTACTGAGGGCATGTTAGGAATCTGTTTTTTCCATTCCTAGTTTTAGCTACAAAGACTGATATCTAAACTCTATTTTCCTTTACTCTGCAGCATTTTTATTAGCAAAGTCCCATGGAGCTTGTTGCAGCAAGCTGTTGTGACCTTCATTCAAACACTGGTGGTTGTCAGGTTTTCTAAACTTTGCTGAGGAACACAGACCCATGGGACCCCACAGCATCAAGCCCATTGGTTACTGTTGTATATTATGAGAAAATGCAAAATTACAGTATTGTGCAATGAGAGGAGAACTATGCAGGGGGAAAGGAAAGACCTTGTGCTTCAGGGCATAGCGTTCTCTTCAACCTGTGAAAACCAGAAAGAAACTTTAATTATAACTCTTTCTAGTCTTGCAAGGAACCCTGTGAAAGGAAAATTTCTGTGAAATGGTTGGTATTGACAAGGACCTAGTAGTAGAGAGAGAAACTGAGAGACTGCTTTTTAAGTAGGTGATTACAGATTCCTTCAAACTCTTCTAAGCCACTTCTAAATCATGCTAGACAAATTCAAATTATTCAATGGAACTGAAACTGATGACTTCCAAAGTACAAAACCAAAAATTTTGAGGAACTTGAGCATTTTGGAACACGCTGTCTTACATGTTTAATTGACTTAAAAAACTAACAGAACAAAAAGTAGGTAACATTTGGAGTTCCCAGCACACTTGCATGTAAGGAACTAACTGATTTATTGTAAGTGAGAGTCCCAAAATATTCCTGATAGAGTAGAGAGGACAGCATGTCTGCCATTAATAATAGTATTAGGCACTGACACAGCACGACCTGTGCTTCTGCCAGCTCTGTTGAATAATAAAAACTTTTTAGGGTTGGAGGTGAAATCCTGTACTGTGGCATATCTCTATATAGTTTAGGGACTTTCATGGAATGAAGTGGATCTTTAGATTTTTAGATTACAGCATTAGCACATGTGATATCCCACCACCATTTGGTTACATACTGAAGTATGTGTACCACGTGACAGGGTATTGTCTCCAGATTTCATTTCACACATTCTACTAGAAATAATCAGTAAAAGGATATTGCCATTTATTCAGCTACATTTGGTCTTGCCAAAAAAAGACAAGGGCAAAAAAATCTGTGAACTTTTAAAAAATTTGATCAACATAATTTTTCTATCTAAAACTTACCTGAAAGGAAAGTGTTGTTTTAACAACACCTGACCATTGTTAAAACCTCCTTGAGCAACTGTCTGTGCCAGCAGTATTTGACTTCTACCTACTCAAGGTCCTTTAGATCACCAGATTATCAGGCTCCCAGTTAAACTCTACTCACAGAGAAGTTTATGAAAATGTCACCAGACAGTTTCAATATGCAGCTCAGTAAATCATACATGTTTCTTTTCTTAACGTTTCCTCAATTTTCTGTTAAAGTCTCTCAGATGAACATGCAGCACAGATTAGTTGTGTACAAAGCTGGTGATGTCCTGGTGTGCTGCTGCAGGGAGCTGCTGTGAGGGCTGAGGTGTGAAGTCATGTGGAATTTGAAATCCACCTTTTCTGAAGGGCTGTCTCCAATCTAGCTAATGCAGAGACATCCTAAAGAATGTGCCTTAGGCTAGATGAACAGCGTGGGAATTGTGGAGATAGAGGTTGAGCGTCCTAAACTGACGGTCTTCTCTTAAACTCAAGGTGTTGTGGTCTTTTGGGTTGCAGTTGCAGCATTTTTTTTAAATGTGACTTTAAAACTGGAGTAACATGTACAACAGGCTATGCATTCACACCTATAACTCTGAAAAGGCATGTGCAAAGTAGTATCAAATCATAGAATAACATTGCCTGTTGTCAAATTTTTGTAGAGGTTCTGCTAGGACTTCCTTTTCCCCAGAAGGAAGACATGCATCAGTCTTCCTGACCTGGCTTCCACACCACGTAGACTGGAAATCTGTCGGTTTTATGCTTTTGTAAAATACACACTTGAAAAAAAAAAAATTAATTTACTGAACGGCTACTTGAGCAGACAGTTTGTCTATCCCTAGTCAGCAAATGAAAGGCATGTTTAATACCCACAGCAGCTATTTAATTAAAAGTTTCCCACATAGGTAAACTACCAGACCTCCTTTGGTTTAAAAAAAAATCCTATCACAGATGAAAAACTACACTATATTTGTTCAGTTTAAGACTTGTTTTCAGATGTGCAGTGTGAGTTTGTTTGGAAGTGGATTGCAATGACAGCGGCAGCATGCTCTGTGCCAATCTGATCCAGCACCCTCTGAAGCCAGAGAAGCAAATTAGACCTTGCTGAAATGAACCTATTTTACCCTTGATGCTTCAAAGGGATTCAGTTTCTCTGAATATTTCTGCCAGAGCAACCCTTACATGAACAAAGCCGTTCTGTAAAAAGTAGCTTTCGCAGAAATGGCAAATACACATAAAATCAGGATATGCATAAATTGAAATAATTGTTAAACCTGTGCCAGGCTTTAATTGAGCTCTCAAAAAGATATTTTCCTACTTGATAATCATCAACATTTCCAGTACTATGACCTCACCCCAGTTAACTCTTAGTTAACTAAGTTATAGATTTCAGGGGAACAACACAGTGGCAAAGATGGTCTTGGAAATCAAGCCTTTTACCTTCGTAAGTAATTGAAGCTGACAGTATTCAAAATCCCATCAGACACAAGTCTGAGTCTTTGTGGGTCTTCTCATAGCAGTTTACTTTTCTAGACTTTGTTTTGTCATTCAGTACAGAAAAGTCTCAGGTATGAGCACTGCAGTGATCAATGTTTGGAGAGAAAGAGTGGGAGTTAAAGTATCTGGTTAATTTTCTTTGCATCTGTAAAAACTCAGAATTAGAGCTTCTCTGTGCCTGTCTTCAGTGAAAAAGGAATAGATAAACTCATGGCTCTTGAAAAGCACTTGGAGACTCATTGGTAGAAAGCAGAAAAAATGTAAGCTAACATGGTTATCTGTTGACATAAAGGATGCTGTAACTGCAGCACATCCTCCAGAAGTGCATATGCATAACTATTNTTATATATTATTATATAAGAGCATAAGGATAGTTTATATAGTCTATAACTATACTATGTATAATATTTAGTCAATATAATTATTATATTGCTATGCTAAATTAAGTTTTATATTGGCACAAGTAAACTCTAATTTTATTTATAGTGCCTTTTGGTAACAGATCGCCTAAAATGTAGTGCTTTGAATTATACACAGCTCATGCTTGTATCTGCATATTCTGTAGTATATTTGCTCCTGGAAACTCTACAGATAAGATTTGTGAAAAAGACCTGGAGGGATATGATTTATGAGTTGTCTTTCCTCTGAAGACCTACTGGATATTACTGTTTCTGCAACTGGTGAGCAACTATGGGTTGGCTCTTCCAAGGATCTGTAGTCTGTGTTCTCATTAACATTCACCTCGAAACGAATGAACTGCATTTTCAGACAAATTCAGGGGGGCATGTTGCTTTCTACACTCTATAAGAATTTCAGCAGAGAGACAATTTCTTTCTCCAACTCTCCTTCATTCGCAGGTTCCAGAAAAGATTCAGCAAAAGTTCAAAGCAGTTTCTGCTTCCTTAGCTGGGTGTCTCTTGTGTGCAAGTAGTAAACAATTACACATATCAATTTTCATTTTACTTCAATTTTTACTTCATTTTACAAGTTAAATTGTGTGGGGTACAATATTGCGGCATTGTAGCAAGTGTTCCATGCAAGATGTTATAGGAGAGGAAGATGATTTCATTTAAAGACAAATATAATCTCACTCACCTTCACCCTCTCACATCCATATACTTTTAAGCACCAAGATGTGTGTGTACTAGGATGTGTATCCAGGTGGTCTGAACAGGATTTTTGCAATGAAAAAGAGGACAAGGGACACCTGTTTTATCTCCTGGACTCTCAGGTTGTTGATCATGTGTTTGGTTTGGACACATCTTTCTCCACCCATTAGGAGCTGACAGCAGTTGTGATCTTCTGCATCTCCATCCCCTCCTGCCTCTTTGAGTCATCAGGATTTACTCACAGACCTTTGCCTCCTGGTTCACATGTCCCAGGAAGCTGCACATCTTCCTGAGTGCTGGGCTCTGGATGACCTGTTAATCCAGGAGCCATCAGCACCTGCCCCTCCTATAGCTGCTCTTCTGCTATTGCTCCCATTTCTCCTCCATTTGTATCGATCTTCATATTTCTGTTAAGATTCTGCAATTGGCAGCATCACTGGTGCTATGTTACCATATGCAGACGGATGGTTCCAGGCGAGCTGACCCACCTGGGGTGTGCAACCTTTCACTGCTCAAGTATTCACAGCCTATTTGTCCCAAAACTGGAGGATCCAGATGATGTTTTAACGTTTCTTCCACAAATTAAGTCTACTTTAGAAAGTTTTGCAGATAGAGGGAAGCTTTTAGATTAATGGTAACAAAATCAAATCTCTGAAGTTTTTAAAATATTCTGCCTGTCTGTCTGTCTAAAAAGCAGTTAATTAAAGGATGTTTTCCAGTTAACACAAGATGTTGCCTGAAAGAATTCACTCAACCTGGGTGAAAATGCATTTTGATGTGGATTAAAAAAGAAAAATTAAATTGTATGAAGTAAGAATAAAATTGTAGAATGGGATCTGGTAAAAGTTGACAAGTTTTCCAGAATAAACAGTTTCTCTCTAGGTATTTTAGGCTTTTAGGTAAGCAGTACTTTTACACAATTGTAAATAACTTAATTAGCTGCCAGAGCTGATTAAAAACTGGTTTTATAAATCAACTTAAAAACCCCTCACTCCCTTGCTGCTCTGCTAAACTGATAATAAAGAAGAAGTGATTCCTTTATTGAACTGAGTTCTAGTGTCTCACTGGTATAAAATCTAATTTTGTGTTAAGTATGCAAAGAAGTAACATTCCTGGAAATAAGATGTGCAGCTCTTCCATAGCTGTCCATGGCTGTGCGTCTCAAAGCACTGTACAAGGACTTGCTGTGCTACCTCTGTTTCTTGCACTGGGCCAAGGTTGTTGCCTGTCTGTGGAGGAGTAGGAGAGCATCCATGGTTCTGGAGGTCCACTGCACCATCCTGCTGTTGCCTTGCCTGCTTGCATTGTACTAGTGCTTTAAAACCGTTCTGTTGTTTTTTGGATGGAGTTTAAGGGGCAGGAAGAAAAACCGTGTTGCATTATGTTTCAGTGAAGGGAGGTTTTCCACGTTTCCTCTAACCCCTTTCCAGCTCCTGGGTGTTGTGCTATTTGAGGAAATGGAGTACAAATAGACCAGTTAGACACAGCTACATACAGGGCAGCCTGTAATCTGTCCTGATTTTGTTTCTCCTGCATGCAGTGGCAGCATCTTAATTTAGTTGATCAATTATCCTCAAGGCAAAAGAGGGCCAGTATTAGAGTTTTCATATCTGTACTGGTTTAAAGAAAGGAAGCAGCACTTGGATAATTAAAGGACTGTTTAATTAAGTGAATCTGAGAAATCATTGGGGTGCTTACTTCCAGTTGTAAAAGCAGAATAAGTCTCTAGAAACTTGTCTAACTTCAAGACAAAGAAGATTGGCCCAATAAAAAGCACCCTTAGACCTGTGGCATCTTTTTCTGTTACAGCTGGGGTAGGGGGGAGGAATCCTTTCTTCAACAAAATGATAGTATCAGTTTCTAAATGCTCTACAAGACAAAACGTGTTTCTTGGCATAGACATACACGATCTCCCTTGCTTTCACCTGTGATCCAGACTGAAAAAAAGTGCCATTAATTTCATGAGCAACAGATGCTCATTTTGTTGCAAGCGTCAGCCTCTGAGCTTCTGATCTTGGGTTGTATTCCTGGGTTTGGGAATGTTCTTGCAGGCGTTTCTACAGTTCTGTTTGAAATAAGGACCAAATTAAAAGAGAAGACAAGGTGCATTGAAAGCCACAGAAAAAAATTTCTACTGTAGAGAGGAATGCATTTATTCTTTTTTCCTATGAGCTGCTATCTGATTATCCTCTCTTTCTTAAACCCAAGGAAGTTAGCACCTGTTCTGAGTGCTACATACTGGCCAACGAATATTGGTAAACAAATATCAGGGATAGCAGCATGGGAAAGAGATGCATGAACTCAATTCTTACGTTATTAATGAGCAACTTGGCATTCAGAATTCGGGCTGTAGCTCTGGAGATATGGAGGTGGTTGTGTTTCATTTTTATTTCCTTTAAGCCCGACCCTCTTTGTTTCCAAAAGCAAGTTTCTGTTCTTCAGCTCACTTTAGATATTCAGCAGCGCTGTTTAATAACTCAGTTTACCTGAACCTGGGACTAAAATAAATACATGCAAGTGAATGGAACGGCTCAAAACCTGTGTGTTAGGGCCTTTACTGTGTCTTTCATCACTCTAAAGGAACTGTTATGCTCAAAACATTGTAGGCAAAGAGGAACTACACCTTATGTATATAGACAAGGATTTATCATAAGAACAATTAAAAACTTAACAGTTTAAATGAAGAATCATGTTCATTTTTATGCTTTCTTCTTCCTCACACTAGGATCCAGTTGGGATCATTTTTATATTCGCTATCACACTTTTACACCTTTTTCTTTCTTCATTGATCTGCAGCTCCGTATAATTTCCAAATGAACTAACTGTACATGTTCCTTGTACATGTGTTAAATACTTTTTCTCTGTTTTCTTTGTTACCTCCAAAACCTGTTTTGTCTAGCTCCAGGTCTGCATGTCTCCAGCACCAGCCTGTGCCCCATCCTGTACCACCCCTTGCCCCCTATCCTCTGCACCGCACCGTGTGTCTCCCCAGCTCTCATACCAGCCTGTGTTTCTCTACACTGTGTTATGGCGTTAGCTCTAAATATCTCATTTGGCATAGAACAACTGTTTGTTAGTGCTATCTATACCAAACTAGGGTTGTAGCTCACAAACAAAAGTAAAACAAATTAGCCACAGATGCTTGGTCAATTAGGGAAACTGCTGTGACAGTTAAACCAAGTAAAGCAAAGCTGCAGGCAGGATGAGAAACACTCAGAGCAAGCCTGATGAGCCTCTGTCCTGAGGCCTTACAAACTCAGTACATAGCTTATGGCCTGTTACTAGCAATGATAATACTGTATTATGGCTTCAGAGAATACTGTCAAAAAGGACAACAGTAAGCCCATGGCATAAGATCATCAGTTTAATCTTAGAAGTATAGTGCTTAACATACTTATTTATACTTAAATATAGCCATACAAAACATGAAAACCTTAAGGTATTTCTTCCTCATGCAGAAATGTATAATTTCTTTAGATGGACGTTACCAGATATAGAGTGCATTATCATGTAGGAAAGGCTGACAGCATGTACAAATGCTGACGATATCAAACCACACAGTCATTGTAACATCTCAAATCCTGAACTGGACCCAGCTGTAGTTAAATTCAAATGACTACAAAATTCCAACTCAAAAGAGTTGAAATGGAAGTTTAAGATACCTGAACAACTATAAACCTACTTGCACAAAACATTATTTCTGGTGTATTTGAGCTCTTGCAATCCAAGATTAGCAACAAGTGATCTTTCTGTGCAGGGTACAATACGTTTTTATCTTTGATCTGAACCTGACATCTGTGAGTCAGGCAGCAGGGGCTTGGCACATATGGATTGAAGGACTGACGAGGCAAACTCAAAATCCATGTCAGCCAGAGCTTCCCACCAGAGTGACAGAACCATAGTGTTGCTACAGATTATACAAACATTTTAACAGGGCATCCATTATACCAAAGCATTCACCCAATATTGAGTTGAAATGCAGCTTTTGGTAAGCTACAACTTAATAAAAGATTAAGGTTTTTGAAATGTCAGTTTATGGACAGAAAAAAAGAGAAATGAATGGAGAAGAGCAGTGACCGTATTCCTTCCGTTGCTGGGGCTGCGGAGTTAACCGTGGACTTAGTGCATAGGGAGAAGAAAAAAAGGTTTGGTAATATTATGACAAACTTTTAAGACAAATCGTTGAGTACAGATTTAATGACAGCTTAATGCCCAGTCATGATAGGGGAAGAAATTTGGTAATACTCACTCCAGCCGTACTGAGCACTTATTAAATATACTTCAGTTAAAATTATCTAGAGAAAACTAGTTTTGCTGTTCAGAGTTTTGGTAAAAAAAGAAAAAAAAATATTAATTGTACAATGTCTTCCATATTTTCCATGCAACGCTACGGGCTTGGGGAAGAGTGGCTGGAAGGCTGCCTAGCGGAAAAGAATCTGGGGGTGTTGGTTAACAGCTGGCTGAACATGGGCTGGCAGTGTGCCCAGGTGGCCAAGAAGGCCAACGGCATCCTGGCTTGTATCAGGAATAGTGTGGCCAGCAGGAGTAGGGAAGTGATTTTGCCCCTGTACTCGGCACTGGTGAGGCCGCACCTTGAATACTGTGTTCAGTTTTGGGCCCCTCAGTACAAGAAGGACACTGAGGTGCTGGAGCGTGTCCAGAGAAGGGCAACGAAGCTGGTGAAGGGTCTAGAGAACAAATCTTATGAGGAGCGGCTGAGGGAAATGGGGCTGTTTAGCTTGGAGAAGAGGAGGCTGAGGGGAGACCTTATGACTCTCTACAACTACCTGAAAGGAGGTTGTAGGGAAGCGGGTGTTGGACTCTTCTCCCAAGTAACTAGCGATAGGACAAGAGGAAATGGCCTCAAGTTGCATCAGGGGAGGTTTAGATTGGATATCAGGAAAAATTTCTTTACCGAAAGAGTGGTTAAACATTGGAACAGGCTGCCCAGAGAGGTGGTGGAGTCGTCATCCCTAGGGGCGTTCAAAAAAGGTGTAGACGTGGCACTCCAGGGCCTGGTTTAGGAGTCATGGTGGTGTTGGGTTGACAGTTGGACTTGATGATCTTAGAGGTCTTTTCCAACCTTAATGATTCTATGATTCTATGAAAATACTGTAAAATAGCAGCAGCTATTTCAAGTAACCCATAATCTACAAAAGAAGCATGGGGATAAACCATAGATGGCTGAACGCAAACAGTAGTGATCAGGATCAAGTAAGAAACAGAACGAGTGTCTCCTGTTTTCCAGTTCTGTTTTTTCTGGTTCATGGGAGAGCCCCAGAGGCCCCTGAGATGCGTCCCAGGGATATGCATCGACTCTCCAACAGGTGATGTTTAGAAACCCTCTAGCAAATCTCCTACTCTTCATCCAATATTGGGCAAGTTACCCCAAACGGATAAGGACCAAATGAAGGTGGCCAGGTCAGAAACACAGTGGAAGCCTTCTGTTTACAAGCCTCCTAGCTAGGTTTGTTCAGAAATGCCACAGGATGAATTCTGACCCTATCAGTCCCTTCCCTCTGAGATGAAAAAGCAGGAATAGAGCTCATTTTGTAAAAAGACACACTATACAATTGATGACTGTCAAAGGTAGATTTTGATGAGTAATAATAGAAAGGTCAGAGTTGAAAATGCAAAAGCTAATACATCGTTTTCCCAGAAACTAAGTAGCTCCTATAGGTTATCATGGACATCTGTAATAGTTTCAGTCTAGAAATTGTGGGTAGCTTAAGGGCAGACTCTTGTCATTTAGGTCTTTCTGTGATCTATTTACTCATCCCTCTGGTAGAGCAATAAAAATTCTTCTTCTCTAGAAGTCATATAGAAAATAACAAATATGAGAGTAATGATGTGACATTCTGTCATAGCCTGTGATTTGTTAGATAGCCTTTCTGTGGACCGTTTTTAGAAGATGATATTAAATAAACATATTTGCAAAAGGAAGCTTTACTCTTCTTAAGCAGTTTTCCAATAAATCATATGTAGTCTTTGGACTTTGTCTACAGAATGTTTTCCTGGAACAGTGATCTTCCATGTCATACAACCATCCTAAAAAGTTATTATGGAAATTGTAGTTGCCTGCTAACTCAACTCTGGATAGTAGTGACAAAGATACCTGGAATATATATTTTGGTCATCAAAAATACATCACGAAAGGCGAGTAATTAACAATACATCATGTCTAGTGAGGGTCTGGAGGGGCAACTCTCCTTCCTTTGCGACAAAAACTTCACAGGTGCTGACAATCAGGCTTAAGCAGGGCTTGACTCAAAGTACATGGAGAAAGTTCAAGGCTAAACTCTCAAGAAAGGGTTTCTGAGAGGGCTTTGACAACAAAATGACTCTCCTTAGGAGAGAAAACTTGACTTCAGTGTGACTGAAATGGCACTGTTGTTTGGACTACAGGAGGCCAGAGCTCCTTTTCTTTTGCCTGCATTTGAAGAAGTCAGGATATGTTGATGTCCTTAGAGTGTCTTTAGCTTCCTTCTGTTATGGACAAGGAGCTAAGGGCAATCTGTACTTAGTTATGAAATATCTTTAAACCATAGCTTCTTCATACTACACTGTGCAGATATTTGCCAGGCATTTCGTGTAAGTTTAAATGACTTTTTCCCATGAAATGTACAGTCAGGTTTTTATTTTTTGATATTTACAATCTAGACATGTAGAGACAGCATGTTGGCAGGACTGTGTCATGGGTTGTATGCTGCTCTGTCTCCCTTGCTGCACAAAATTTGAGAGGATGAAACCCAGCAAAGCTGAAGCCCTCTGTAGTATAATACCTCCTGAATCACCAGTTTAGACTTATGTTAGAAGCTTTGTCTTGGGATGAGTTACAACCTGTCATTGTAACAATGTCATAAAATCATAAAAAATTGAGGATATTACAGTTTTGCTTTTACTTCTAACAAGACATGTTTAGTTGCAAAAGCGGTGATTTCAGGAGGGGTTGGGAAAGCAGAGGCTGATACCTCAGCACCTTCAAAGTAACTTTGCTCCAGAAACGGGGAGTTCAGCATTTCCCAAAGGTGGAAGTTGTCAAGCTGGCCACTACCAGACACAGGGGTTTAAAATCGCCCTTGATTTTGTCACTAATCTAATCTTGTGCACTTTAATGAAAATTTAAACTTTCTTTATATTGCTACTAAATACTTCTCTTATTGTGGCTATTTTTCAGCCCACTGAATTCTTTCAGTTTGCTGTAGCTTTGTTTTATTTGTCTGAAATGTGCAACTGTGTTTTCAATTTTATTACAGATAGCAACAGACAGGGAATTGGGGTTAGGTTTGATGGCAAAAGTAGTTGAAAGGAACCCTGAAATTGCTGATGTCTGAGAACACCCCTCATATACATTTTAGAATGTAAAACATTGTACCAGACTTTTCTCAAATGTAGAACTGATTAGAAAAAAATATAATTTTTATCCCATGGGAAACTTCTTAGAACAGGTGAAGAATTGTTGTGAAATGTAAGGTTTTATCCTGTCTGCCCCTTCCTCAATAACATACTTACTCTGTGTGGTTAGGGCACAGAGGGAGAATAATAGCCTGAGGGTTATTCACCTGCAAACCTCTCCCTCGATGGGGGCCTCTGCAGGAAATTTCACATTAGTGTGCATTGCAAGTTCATGAATGACACCAGGGAAATGACTCACTTCCAGGAGTCTATATCTGTCACTGAGGAAGATGGAAGAGTCGAACTCTTCTGACTGAAGAGATAACAAACTGCCGAACAGCTGGTGGCCAGCTGCCAGCAGCTGCCCAGGAACACAGCCGTCATGGAAAAGTCTCTAAGAGGTTAGATCTACCAGCTGGGCATCTTGGAAAGCTAAGCATACATCCGAGGTGTTAAATTCTGTTTTCTTTTAAAAGTTTTGGTGTTGAATGAATTTTTTTTTTGTTTTTTTCAAGACTGCCTGGTCATTAGTCATCATTGCCTTTTGCCTCAGGAGAGGAGAATCACAGACACAGAAAATGTCAGGACACCTGAGCTAACTGTGGCTGTCCACAGCAGAGGTGGCTCAGAGCCCTGGAGATGAGATGGAAAATCATGTCAATTAGCCTCAGGAAAATTAAGTGCAAGGCTCAAGGTCTGTAAGAGATGATCTCAAGGAGAGCAGAAAGGAAGAGAAGCGTCATTAGCCTAGAGAAGGTGGCATGGATTTTCTGGTACACAGCTTCATCCCACACAGGGGCAAAAATGGGCATGGTTGCTTTGTAGATGTTCTCATGACCTCCAAAAGCTGAAACACTTCAGATTGCCTAAACCGTCCACTCCACCTGTTCACATAGCTGCCGTTTTTTGTGATCTCTTCCCCTCTAAGTCAGACTTCCCTGTCAAAAAAGACAAATAACTGTGGCATATTGGTATACCTCTCTGCATCTGGGAAGGTGCACCTGTGAGCCCAGGCCATGTATAGAACATGCTGTGATGCATCCGGATTAACAAACAAAATTAGCTAGTAGAACTAAAAAATACTTATGTTTTTACATATACTGTCCTTATTATGCTTGAATAGCTTCTTATTCTCTTGTGTAATGCTTACTTGCTACTGCAAACAAGTTTGTTCTGTAAATACCCATTTGACATGCACAGGGACAGTATATATAGGTATCTCCAATTTTCTATCAGGACTTCTTCAGAAATGTCGTGGTTTAGCCCCAGTAGGCAACTAAGCCCCACACAGCCGCTCGCTCACTCCCTCCCAGTGGGATGGGGGAGAAAATCTGGAGAGCAAAAGTAAGAAAACTCATGGGTTGACATAAAGATAGTTTAATAATTGAAATAAAATAATAAAAATCATCATCATCAAAAATTGGAATGAAAAGGAAAATGACGAGAGAGAGAGAGAGAGAGAAAAAAAAAAAAAACCAGGAAAAAACAAGTGATGCAACCGCTCACCACCCCCCGACTGACGCCCAGCCTGTCCCTGAGCAACGGTCACTCCCCCCGGCCAACTCCCCCCAGTTTATACACTGAGCCTGACATCATATGGTATGGAATATTCCATCAGCCAGTTTCGATCAGCTGTCTTGGCTGTGCCCCCTCCCAGCTTCTTGTGCACCTGGCAGAGCATGGGAAGCTGAAAAAGCCCTTGACTAGTGTAAGCACTGCTTAGCGACAACTAAAACGTCAGTGTGTTATCATATTATACTCATACTAAATCCAAAACACAGCACTATACCAGCTACTAGGAAGAAAATTAACTCTGTCCCAGCCGAAACCAGGACAAGAGGAACCCCAGAAAACCAAAACATCTTTTAAAACAGTGCTTTTTTCACATCTTCCAGAGGACAATAATAAAGACAAGAGTCTGTAATTTACTGCTCTAGTATGCACATTTTCAGATTTTACATCTCTAGAGGAACAGAGTTTTAAAAAATGCCAGTATTTTGCCCCACATTTTAATTTTCATTGTTTCTATACATGTCTGATGTCTTAAGAGAGAAAGAAACCAAATAATAAAGATACTTCTTTCATTCACATTTTTGGAACCACACTTCATATTTGCTTTTGGATTAAAAAATATTTTAATAATATTTTAATATGTCACACCATTTTAATATTTCATATTAACATATTAAAGCCAGTCTGGGTTTCATAAAGAATAATTTTTAGTTCATTTTTTAACATCATAAGATGTGTATATATCCTTGGAAAACTAATAATTTCTAGCTGTACAAGTATTACTGAGGGATTATTGATTTTTAATTGATATTAAAAGGCTCTGGAATATTCACGTGTTGATATTCCCTCTCAGTAGCAACTTGATTAATAATACTTTATGCAACTTGTGTAGGGATATAAAGAATGGTCTGCTACTTCCTACCCCATCTTCTTGCAAGATACAAGCCAGCATTTGGATAGGTCTGTCCAAACTTAATCTTTAAGCACAAACGTAAAGAATTTGCACAGCTAGTGCCTTCAGGGGGCAATTTGTGCAATATTACAACAGGTTATTTAGACAAATGATACTTTGTGTTGCCTACTCTTGCATTCTCTAAGGAGAGTGAGATGTCAGTTCCCATTAGCAGGATCTTGACCTTGGGTGCTCCCAAATGGGTATACTACTGCTGCTAATTGCCTGTGTCTTAGACACAATAATCCCATAATATAAACAAAAGGGTATAGCAATCTCAGCAAACCCTTCAGTGTTTGCTGAAATTTTTCTCTGGTGTAGTCAAGATACATCATACCTCAGGAAAAGATCTTGTCAAAGAAGAATTTGGGATTGTACCTGGTCCAAATTATAGCTACAGTGACCAAAAATGGGTCACTCTTCTAGACCCATTCTCCATTGGCTGACACAGCAAAAGCTCCAGAATTTTTGCTGGAATCTTGTAAATACATGCCTTGTGATGCATTTTTTTGTTTACTGGTTCACATTTTCCCTTAAGAATTGATGTAATGAGGTGCTGGGGTCCAGAACTCATAAACAGGAGGAAGGATGCTGCAACTGTACAGGGTTTTGAATCAGACTTATATTTAGCAAATAACAGATGTATAGAAATGCCAACTGTAATGTAAAAAACTTCAGATGAATTACTACAACATTAAGGAGAATGCATTGAAAAATGACAGTGTTGAAGAGCTTAAAGAGAAAGGGATTCTGAAATATGAAGAGCTATTCAAAGAGAGTTAAAAAGAAAGATCTTGTGAAGATCATTTCCTTTTCCCCAGTGGCTAGAACAGTGGATTTGACCCAAGGTTAAGGTAATTAATGGGAATTATTTTGAACATCTATAATGAGGTGAATTCACAGAAGGTGAATTGGCAAGTGCTCAGTCTGGTAGTCGGGTGCTCTATGAGAATTGTACAACTACTAATGGAAAAGGCGCCAGTAGATGGTGCTCAAGAATACGCAGACTTGTTTCTGGTTCTGTAGGACCAGCTAATCTATGCACGGTTATGTGTGAGCAGCTTTCTGCATAACTTGCAGAGTGCCTTGAAAAAAGGCCAGATCTCAAGAGAAATCCTATGCATCCTGTGCATCCTAAATAATGTCTGGAACCCCCCGGGTCACCATCTTCCCAAAAGAAGGGTCAGTGCAATTCTTTCTTCTTTTGTCAGGTCTAAGATGAATCAGTAGCAAGTCATGATTGGTGTTGTCAAGCACTGCTGACAAATTTGACAGTGAAGGCACTGCTGATTGCCCTAAACCCATATTTTTATCTAAAAAATTGTATTGCTTGGCTTATTCATAGCATTCCTTTCCTGGAGAATTGTCAGTCTCAGAAAAGGGCTCTAGGTTTTGTAGTAGATGTTGCCTGTGCTGAAATGCAACTGCTTTCTCCCTTCTTCTAGACTGTGGATTTGATATCAGCAATCTATCTGTAAAAGTCTCTGCAATGTTACAGGCAGGTTTAAAAATATGTGGGAAGAAATAGTTAAATCTCATGCATTTTTTTAAGGTATTTTACAGAATATTTTACTGTTCTGCTGTAGTTTGCATCAGAGTATAGGGAGAGGCTCAGTCTCCACCAAACAAATATTTCCACTCAGGAACTGTCTAGGGAGCAGAACTACAGCAAGCAATTAAAAAATAATAAATGTTTTGCCTTTGTTTTTAGAATTTGGGACTTTTTTTGCATTATTTGTGTTTATTAATTCCATAACTAGCATGGCATGCCACTGTTTGCACAGAATTATCTTCCAGCATTTTTCATTGCATACATCGTTTAGGGCTTACCAAAGGGCTTCCAAGTGCTGGGGACATACATGCA
The DNA here is from genome assembly GCA_013389945.1 of Fregata magnificens. Lineage (NCBI taxonomy): Eukaryota > Metazoa > Chordata > Aves > Suliformes > Fregatidae > Fregata > Fregata magnificens. Next base: position 7,060 of record WAAD01018635.1, on the reverse strand, counting down.
TCTTTAACACAAAGTGAAGGACTCCTACTCATATGGATTCTTTTCTTAGTTGTCTTCTTTATGACTGTCTAAAACCCTTGGACATTTTGGGGTTGTACCAGATCATAAAAAAATAACCACGTAAGTGCAACATTAACATTTCAGTGCGCCTGTTGCTTCTGTGTTATCTGTCTTAGAGTCTTATCTGGTCAGTGTCTTTCAATGTTTGGTTTAAACTGTGTTTCAAATTTGAGCTGTATTGCTATTATATGAGTTAGTGGCAAAGGCGGTGGAGTTCAGTTAGCCCTTGCTAACGTGCCTTTTCCAGCCTGGCGATCAGTGCGACTCCTCTGCAAGCCATGAGCAACAGTGAACTCGCACTGTGAAATGTAGCCGAAGTCTGGCCACCTTCTTCTTTTTGGGTGGGTAGGTTGGTAGAAAATCAAGGGCAAGAGAAAGTGAAATGGTGCTTGATTGGGCAACCGGCGCAGGGTGGATTTGTTGTTGCACTTGGGTGGTGCAGCCGTTGTCTGTGTCCCTGCGGATGCTGCAGAGACTCTCCCACGAGAAGGTATCTGGGCAATTCCTGTCCCTCTTTGGCAGCTGGATGTTTTCAGTTTACTTTTAGATTGGAAAATGTTTTTTCGGCTTGAGATTTTCAAACCAGTGATCTGATTTCAGATCTCGGACGTCAGGCCAGGATTGCCTCTACTTAAGGGAGTGGTAGTTCTGCCTTCCAGTTAAAAAATAAATCCAATAATCAGAATTGCTCAGAGATGGAGGGTAACTATGGAAACCAGTGATTTGTGGACAGAAGATATTCTTACAAAGGCGCAGTCAAACATCTAGTTACCTGTAACTCCTAAAATCATCAGGCAGGGCAATGATTAGTTGGAAAATAGCATCTGCATTCCTTTGCTTTGGCTTGCAGTAACCTAGTCCAAGGACCCAGAGTGAGTGGGAATGTTGATTTAGCACCCTAGTGATTGTGGTTTATGTATTTCACCAGAAATGGAGGGCATCACAGGTGTATTTTGGGGCTACGGCTGGACAGAAAGCAGTGCAGCATCAGGTATAGACTGCAGGAGTACAGTTTGGATCACGATGAATAAATCCAACTGGCAAACTCACTGAAGTGAGTTTATCTGACTCTGGTTTTCCACCATAATTACTGGTATGGTGCTGGGTTTGGTATCAGTTATAATGAATAGGTTGCCTGAAGTCCAACGTATTATCAAGGAACTGTGCAAAATAATTTTGTAAGCTATTGGAGAGACTAAGATTTTTTAATACCAAGCACTTTATTGTGCAAGTCGTAGAAACATTTGTGGGTTTTCAGAAGCCTTAATGGCCTGCTATTTGAAAATATGTATTTTCAGGCATTCTGTGTCCAAACACCTAATCTGAAAATTACTGCCTGTAATTCTCGCATAAAATGTTTTTGCAAGATTATTTATCACAGCTTTTGCTGCTATAGCATGTACAATAGATTGTCTGAAACACATAACTAGGCTTGGCATTGAGATGCCTTGTGCCTGTTTCACCATGAAGTGTTTTCTCTGAATATGTCTGTGAATCTAAAAATGGATGATAGAAAGATCACATAATCTTTGGATACCTTCCGAATGATAATAGAGAAAAATAAAGTTGAAAATGGAAATTATCCATAGAAATAACTACGGAGTGCAAGACTGGAAAAGACCCCCTCTACCATCAAGTTTAGTCTTCTGCAATCTCGGATAGTCCTGTAAAAATATATTAGAGGTGGGTTCACAGCACATCTACTTTTCTTATCCCATGAAACAAAAACCATCTTTAGGCCATGAAACATTTCTTCATTTCCCTGTAATAGGTTATGTCAATGGTTAAAATCTCATTATACTAACTACTAAAACAGGGTATTCATCTTTCTGACAGCTGAATCTTTTGCATCAGTTTTCTAGGAAAACCTTTCATCTATTTTGTGTGTTGTCTTAGGGCAACAATGAGGAATAGCTTCTTTCTTGATCATCCTTAATTCTTGTTTAATGAAGTACTACCCTATTCTATGGCAATATCCTGGCTGAATACCTGTGAAAAAACATGTGAACAATGTATTGCTATGTAATATACTTTGCCTGTGGTATTACATCTTTTTAAAATTTTTATTAACTACTGGAATAATCTATTTTCTTTTGCCTTTCACTGCAGATTTGCAAAATGCTCAATAAAACATGTTTTTGTGCAAACTGACAACTAGAAGACACAGTCCTGTGCATCAGTAATTTCACAGTCTTGTTAAATTTTGAAAAGATGGTACTTCTCATCTGTGAAAGGTAATTCGTATTGGATTTTGAATATTTAACATTATACTCAGAAGTACAGACCGGATCTCATTTTTAAAGGTACATATGTAGTAATGACTCTTTGACACTGAAGGTTAAGAAAAGGGGTGGACAGAGCAGAGGGGATTCAGCCAGATCTAAAGGCTGATCTTACTAGCACCCCATTAAGCATATATTACAATTTTGATTTGCATAGATGCTAAAAAATAAAAGACCACTAAATCAAACACTAACCTGGGCAAGGCTTAACAGAGGCTAAGCATGCAGGAACATAAGGCTTTAAGCTGTTGGCCTGTCAGCTTGATACATCTACTTTCTGACTGTTGTCTTCTCTTTTCCTATTGAAGAGACAGGTTGGTTTGTCTGAATCCTCTCATTGTTTGAGCACCTGACTGTGTACAATAGATTTGACATTCATATTATTCCTGTGAGAATCAAAGATCATGAGGAGTAAGTAACTTATTGCAGGTCTTAGGTTTTTTTGTATTTGAGATCAGTTTAAAATCTTTAAGTCCTATCCCCATAAGCTATTCTATAAACTAGTGCATCTCAGTCTCTATCTTTTTAGTTTATGTTTCTTTCCATGCTTCATTTCACAACTCTAATTATTTTCCTAATTCACTAGTAAGGCATGTCTCTCAGAGCAGTTCAGCCTTATACTATCGTCTTTGCCCAGAGAGCTTGCCCTTTCAAAAAGAGAACAGGAGAATTTTTAAAGTATCCATAAGACAGAAAGTTTGTTATTTTATTTGTATTGTCACCATACCAATCAAGTATATACCATCAGGTCCAGAACCCTCTGGAAATTCATGTCTTACCAATGAGAAGGCCTATCTTGAATTCTCCTCTCAAGTTTTAGAGCTTTGGTTCAGAAGGACATTTAATTGACACTCTTGTAGTCTATTCAAAATCTTTTTGTTTATTTTTCTTTTTTTTCCAGTCAGTTAAGGTTGGAAATACAGCAGGAGTTTATTAGATGCAAGGGGTTTGTTTCCTCTTGTATGAATTCAATTATATTCCCACCTGTAATGCTTTTTCAAGTTGGATCAGGATATTAACGATTCAAGCTAACCCTCTAGTCCCACAGAAGCTGGAAGCAAAAAAAAGAAGAAAAAAAAAAGAAAAATATAACAAAGATGAAAAAGAAGACGAATAAACTGAAAAAATTCTCTTCATTTCAAAGAGAACCTGAAATTTTGGATGAAAATTTTATCCAACTTCTTTTGATTATAACATCATGGTCTGGTATGATAAGGAGCCTTATTCTCCTTGTTTAAAAAACAAACTTGAGTCAGACCTTGCGCTCTAAAAATAACAGATCAGAACCAGGTTGACTAGTAGATGAGCTTGAGAGAACAGGTAGGCTTCGGAGAGTCCTTACAGGGGAAGAAAGATGAATCACCTGCCTTTGCTCTAAAAGCAAGAGCAGTGGTCAAGCATTGGAAGCAAAGGCTGTGATCACTCATTATCATCCCAAAAACATTGTCTTCTACTTACCATGGGGTGGAAGTACAGATGAAGACAAATCATAAGGGTAAAACTCCTTCCCTAAATTGAAACCAGGTGCAACTCAAAGTTGCTGGAATAAAATATGCTGAACTTGAACCACTGAAAGTCTGACCTAAGGGACATGGAAGTTGGTAGGGACCTTTCAGCTAATGTTATTAGATTTTGCACTGGAAGCTTGAAGCTACTTGATTGATAGTGAAGGCAGCAAAGGCAACCATATAAGAGTAACCAGGGACCAATTCTTCTTTTTTCTCTTTTCCAAAGTAGGAAAATTGCCTAATTCTAACTGTCGGAACCAAAGTTTGTTGAAATCAATAGCAGTCTTTCTAAGTGAGAGCTAGTGAACAGCATAACAGCAACAAATAGCAGCTGTGTTATGTACCTTGCTTCAGGTCCTTCTGGAATGAAAGCCACTAAAAATAGAAACAGCACCGTGCTGAAAGTTAGCCCAGTGAGTATACCCCAGTTTTATCATTGTAAAATTGCTTTCTTACCAGTGGGGGAATTTGATTCCTTGTCTGTGCCAGAAGGATGAAAACAAACAAACAAAATTCTTTGTAATTTCTGGACTCTCTTGTATTTTTGTACTGATGAACAGATAGAAATGGAATAGTTTTTGTATTTCTTCTCAAAAATTCTGGTGCAGCAGAAAAATTACAATATCCAGCAAAAAACTGGGGGGTGGGGGTGGGGTGGGAGTTAAATAGCAAGATAACCAGCCTCTTTTTTCCCCCTCTTCTCATTTAAATCCCAAATACCAGCTGACGCCAACAGGTAACTGAAAGACATCACAAAGCCTCAACAACTTGAACAAAGCCTAGACTGTGCAGGGGAAGTCATGCATCATTTGACTCCATTAAGTTGACTCCACCAAGTCTGGCTCTACTAAACCAAGCTGACAGAAACAAACAAAAAGAAACCCTTCAATATTGCAAAATATACAGCAGAGATTTATCAAATATGTCTTTTGGCAATACAGCCACTTTACAAACACTGCTGTTGATTCTGATGCAGATGAGGCAATTTTAAAAAAAAGTGTTTCAGCAATTTATGGTTCTCAGAGTTAATAAAGTTATTTTATCAATGGAAAAAAATTCTCTGTGCTGGACTTCAGAACCTATTGATTTTATTTGGGTAGTATAGTGGCAGATTGCTAAAGGTATGAGTTCAGGAGAGCTGATGCAGCAAAAAGAAAGATAGTGTCTCTTACAAAAATTTAATTATCTTGACACCAAAACTGCATCTTATTTTAAAAATTAATCTCCATTAAAAAAAATAGGCAATGTCTAAAAGTGAAATGTCTGTCATGCGTTATTGGCAAATCTGAAATGAAACTGCAGGCAAGAATGATTGATTATACCTAAAGCAAAGAACCATGATATGATAATGAAAGTGGTTTGACAGAAAAATATGTGACTAAGAAACTTAAGTTGGGACTCCAGAATTGAATGTTCTCATCAAAATACAAGTATAAGTGTGAAGCTCACATAAAACCTGAAGATACTTGGTGCTCTATCTTCTGCTGGATTGTAAAATCAAAGTTCAGCAGAAGAAATGTTGGTGACACCAACCTGGATCAGTAGCACGATCATCAGTGCTTTTTAACATCTTCATTTTTTCAGCATGGGGAGGAAGGAGAGCCTTCAGCACGTAGCGTCATCTCTCAGCCATGAGAAGATGCTTTCAGGTTTTCCCAAATGCGATTTTTGGTTGAGTTGTCCTGGAATATGTTCTCTGCTCTTTACTACAGTTTGATACTGGTGTGTATAAAAGTGCAGTTTTCTGGTGCTTACAATGTATTAGACAGCACAGTATACTATAACATAGAGGGACTCTGGGTGTGTGTGTGTGCATAGTATATATAGGCATGTGTATATATTATTGTATTGATTAATATATCACATATAAACAGATAAAGACTCACTACTCTATATGTAGAAATACACTTTGTATACAAAAAGCTGTATTAATAGTAAAACATGCACAGTGTATTTGATATTCTCTTTTCCCCTTGGTAGTTCAAGGGTCCAAGGCTGTAATGATGGTCCCTGCTTCTGCAGGAGCAGCAGACCTGTGTGCTGGAGTGATGCCCTGGCATGATATCCCTGCGTTGCCAGCGTGTAGGAACCATCATTTCTCCCTCAGCATGGGTGTGATTTGAAGTGCTGCCAGGAATACAGATTCCATTCACACACAATTTGTACCTCTGCAGAAACCCCACCTTGACTTGGAGATTTTAGAGGTAGCACTACTGGTGTTGTAGCAAAGCATGCAATTAGGAGACTTGGGATGAAAAGGTGAGAGACTCACCCAGAATAATGTAACTGTCTCAAAATAACAGCTTCTTATTAAAACATTATTAGCAACCACCTATTTTCTTCTAGCACTGTGATAATATAAACTCTTTTTAGTGCCAGGAGCATGCTACTGTCGCATTCCCACCAAACAAAGTCAGAGCCTATTTAATCTTCTGTCTGGGACATGTTTAATCCTTTAGATTTTTTCAGTTCTCGTATGACTTTGAAAAGCTTCCAAAAAATTGAAGGATAAATTAAAACTGAATCGGATGAGTTTTGCTCATCAGTAAAAAAGAAAACCAGAGCTCTTGCTAAATTAAATCTTCACATATAGATCCACGTGACTGCAAGGATGGCAATGCTTACCTACATAGACCAGTAGCAAAAGTAAAGACCTGGGAGTCCTGTGGATAAAAGAAAACCAATGTATTTATGCTATGGCTGAGTAGGAGATGAAAAAGCTGGACAGTCTCTGAACAGTGATGATGAAAATCTTTTCCTTATCTGCTTTAAGCTCACTGACATACTCATTTTCCTGGGCAGCAAAAGAACCAGGCATTTTTTGTGTACACGGAGTATTGACCCCCCCTTTTAACAGTAGAACACAAAAGAGTTTTGCATCTATGTAAGGGTTGGTACTGTGGGATGGCTGCCCCTTCCAGCTGCAGCTGGTGCTGGTGCTCTCCTGAATAACCTCCCTCAGGTGCTTCCTGGTCCATCCAATGCTTGGGCTGGAGCAACTCTGGCAGAGGAGCTGCTCGGAGGACAGGGAAAGGGCAAAGCACATCAGCTTTACCTGGGTAGTAGGCCTTCCTGGCCAAGATCTTTCCTTGAAGAAAAGTGTAGGAAAGTCTCTCTCTAAGGGCATATGGGCTTTAACACTTGCAAGCAAAAATTCAGCACCTCACAAATAGACTTAATTCATAGAATCATAGAATCATAGAATCATTG
>WAAD01018632.1:9863-23227 GCA_013389945.1 Fregata magnificens | reverse complement strand
AAAGGGACCACATACATATTTTCCTTTTCTAGCAACCTTAGACCCCTTCCCAAAACTAATAAAGTTTGTATAACAATATCCAGACCGGAATTTACAGTGCTCCAAGTGTTAGATGACACCTTCTTCACTTCTTCCATTCACTTATTACCATTTAGAAGACTTTTTTTATTCACAGGTCTACATGTATTTCTTAAAAATACACAGTTTAAGAACAACAAAAAAAAAAAAAAAAAAAAAAAAGAAGAGATTTCTCAACACCTACCAAGAAAGNAAAAAAAAAAAAAAAAAGACAAGGGAAGTGATTTCTCCAATGTCCCAGTTAACATTTGGAATCCACCTCTGTTACCTCTTAACCTAATAATTTCATACGGAAGACTACTTGAGAACTTCAGAAAAAGAAGTAGAGAACAGTGCCAACAGTACATTCTAACCTATTCATCCTATACACCAAACCAGCCATGTATATGCTATTTTAGGAGTAGTTTTATTCTGTTGGGGGGGGGGAGAAGGTAATTTTAGTAAGTGGGGATTAAAAAGAGACTTAGACAGTGAGCTCAAAGGATGGAAAATCATAATTCAGACAAAGACAAAAAAAATTTCGTAGTGAGGATAAAACTCTGATCTCACTGAAACCAATGGCAATGCTACACTTGATTTCAATAGGACCAGACCTTCACTGCACATATCATCACAAGGAAAAAGTAACATGTCCATTAATAACTTACCATGTTCAAAAGCAGGAAAAAAGGGATGTTTTATTTGAAGCAAGATAATTCAGTTTCTAAAAACTGCACAGATCGTTTAGCAGATCTGAAAGTCTATCCATTTTGAGTACATGGCATAATACTTTAACTTTAATCTCCATTTATGTCATTTTACATCAATGTATTTTCTCACTGAGAACATTTTACCATGAGTTCCTGTTCCAACTCAGTATTTCTTGCTACAGCAGCAGAGTAAGCAGTAGTCTTTTCTTCCAACTGTTTCTCAAGTGCAGAAAGTTGAGAAGATTTCTTTGTTATCTGAAATTAAATATGGCACAAACCAGCATGAAGATAACTGTTTCAGGTTTACTCAAGTATTTGTATATACTTTCCTACCACCAGTTCCATTTTAGCTATTACTATTTCCTAGTATTTTTAATGATTTATATGTTTGTTTGTTTTTGTATGATCTATTAAACTTTATTACTTACAGAGAAGAACTCAGGACATTCTACCTCAAATTTATCCAACTCATGATAATTATCAGTGTCATATGAGTGAAGTAGCTATTACAGGTTTATAACATTTATGGCCATTATTAGGAAATACTGCAAATCCCATTATGCTGGAATTCTAAAAACACATTAGCACCAGAACATAAACATTACCATTTTAACTTATTCAACCAGAGAAGAGCTAGCTGAAGCTTGATTTCTTTCTTTTGTGACTCTCTGGTAACAATGATAATCTCTAGCAACCGTACTAACATTTAATGAAGGAATACAACTGTTCCTTCAACATCTGTTTCTTAAGATTACACATTAATTCAACCATACCAAAGCCACAAGGCTGTGCATATTTTCCACATAACAAATCAAAATAGTAGTCGTAGTAGTAAAGCCCACTAACTACACCAGGTTTAAAATGAGATTTCTGACAACTAACAAATTAAGGCTGCTATCTTAAAGTTTTTCTGCTTGCTCAAAAGTTTATTTCCAATGTTTCTTAAATAAGCCAGATTTTAAAATTAATACGGCAATTCCAGTTTTTCCATAACTATTGTCTTAACTAGCTTTGATTACTGAACTAAACAAAAAGCGACATTTTTTCAGTGCTGCTGAAAAACTTACTTCTCTCTCTAAGCTACTGGTTTTTGAAGCCCTCTTCAATAGGTCTTCCTGTATGATTTGAAAATGACTGGCTCTCTGAGCCATGCTGGTCTTCAAAGAAGAATTCTCATCATCTGCTTTTGTCAGTTTAGCACGTAACTCTTCTATCTCTTTCTGGAATCTTCGCCTCTCCTTTTCAAATTGCTTGCTGATAAGTTCCAACTGTTGGCATTTTCTCCTCTCTCAAAGTAGAAAAAATAAATTTAAGATTAATTTATAAAAGAACATACAAACCAGCACTCAAGCAAATAATCATACAAACCAAAAAGAGGAGAAATATAATTTACTGACAGCATATTGAACTAACACATATAATATTCAGACACAAAACCATTTTTTTTCCCCAACGTAACTGAAAGCTGTGACTCATGAAAAACAAACAAAACCCCAAACACAAAAACCACCCACAAATACACAAAAAAAATTGAAGACAGAATCATTATATAGGTGCCCTGAAGTCACCTCATGGAGCAGTCCTAATGGCAATCGCAGAAGCAATTGCAGAAATTCTGCAACAGCAGGATACAAAGAAAAGAATCAAACAAAATATGCAGACCTTAGCATAACCGGCATAAAGAAAAAAACATGGTTCTATTTCAACACAACTCATAGCTTGGATATTGCTGAACAAGTAACTTAACTAGCAAAATGAAGAATAATATTGGTGCCTGGAGAACATGACCATTTCCAGAATTCCAAAGTGGCAAAATGTTCAACCAAACCATATCTGTTAGCTCACAGAGATATACTTAAAAAAATACCATAAAAACTATTTAAACCCCACCAAAAGATTCCTATTCTGTGGATTAATCAGACAGAACTGCACAGCTATTTTGGTAAGCTTACCTCCTTGACTTCTGATCAATTTAACAGGCTCTGTTTCCAGGCCACAAAACCTGCTATTTTCTTGCCCTTCATTATCATTAGAAAGATGCTCAGCTCCGTTACAGATAGTTAAGTTTGCACGAGGCTTTTGAATTTCTGCTTCTTTCATTGCCAGTTTAATGCTATTATAAAGGAGGAGACAATTATTTAACATTCCTTCTACATGCTAGTTCTAATATCACCTTATTATCTGCCTATTCTTGCCATAATTCAGTAACCAGAAAATTATACCTTAGGTCTGCAATCAAAGGTTTATTTGATTCACAACAAGATTCAGAGAGAGCTTCTTTTGTTGAGGAATTGGATAGCTGGTGTTTCAAGTGGTGCCATTTAAACTAAAAGTTAAGGGAAAACCAAGATCAATGCAAAAATTGACTTTTTAATGCTTCACAGCATGATTAATTCATGTGTTATACTAGCATATAAATTTTAAGACACATATAGAATCATAGAATATCATAGAATCATAGAATACCCTGAGTTGGAAGGGACCCACAAGGATCATCAAGTCCAACTCCTGACCCTGTATAGGACAACCTCAAAATTCACACCATGTGTTTGAGAGCATTGTCCAAATGCCTCTTGAATATTGTCAGGCTCGGTGCCATGACTACCTCCCTGGGGAGCCTGTTCCAGGGCTCCACCACCCCCTGGGTGAAGAACCTTTTCCTAATATCCAACCTAAACCTCCCCTGGCTTATCTTTCTGCCACTCCCTCGGGTCCTATCACTGGTTGCCAGGGAGAAGAGATCGGCACCTGCCCCTCGTCTTCCCCTTGTGAGTGTGCCAGGATGTTAAAAGTTTGGATAACTTGATCTGTAAAATTATTCTCCTAAGTAAGTGCCTGCAGAGCACTGCAGGTTTGTCTCATATTAGTAGAAATCATAGGCATTAAGGCCCTCTGAAATTGAGACCATTCCTTTAGATATCTTTGTACAGGTACTAAAAGCATGAACATTTTTGCTGTGAAAAATTAAGTAAATGGAGATACTATCAGTAATTCCACGTTTTGAACTTCTCACATCATGCTTCCTTTCAGATTTCGATGACTGCATTTAATACCATTCCTTCCTCAAGCTACAGAAGGCTTCTGAATATTCCATTAAATTACTAGAATAATCCCGAATTTTTCCAGACAATGCAAATGTATTTTCCAAAAGGGCCCTAACAATTTTTAAGGCTCTTCCAAATAAATATCTATGGTCACAACAGCCCAGAACATAATTTTTATACAAAATTACTATATTCTCTTCAGCAGAGGTCACTTTGGCAATTCCAAAATCGTACAGAAAGCATACTTTTGATTTTGTTTTCATTATAGCTGCTCATATTTATGGTTCAAAAATAAAGATATCTGATGCAATCTGTACTCCTGACCTCCTACCTCTCTCTAGGCCTTCCTGACTTCCGAAACAGTTCCTCCAGTAACCCCAGTCAGTTCGCAACTTTGGGTTTTTTTTACATGACTCTTCCAATCATTCAGTTTAGTGATAAACTTTACCAGTGTAAGCTTCAGGCTCATAAGCCAGGGTTCATCCCAGTAAAACAAAAGTTCATCTGAAGTCAGGGAAAATGTGTGCCTTCTCTTCCCCAGCAAAAAAAAGTTACTACAAACACGTCTCCTGCTCCAATTTCTCCATTGCTGAGGTTGACACATCGACCCTGGCTGTGTGACACAACGTGTCTGCCATATGGGAAATGTCATACTGTTCTAGTGAGAACCTCAGTGTCATATAAAGGACGTGATCATGTTTTAGAGAATATACCTACATCTGAAGAATCAATACATAGAACAGAGGAATGGGAAGTGTAACTTTAAATGCTTGCTGATTAATTGATTCCAAAGCATCTATTCCTTGTTCTTGAATGAGAAGACAAAAGTAAAATATTTAAGTTAAGAAAAATTTCATCCATGCATCTTGAAAACCCAAGATATTTTACTCAGATTATTTCTCAAGAACGTCATAGGATTTCCATGCAATGTCAGTTAGAGTTAAGACACCTAATACAATTTGTAAGGATGCATCAGTTACTGTACCTCTTCAGATGTACTTAGAGACAACTGGGAAATAATGGTTTCTAGTATGTTGAGCTCTTCCCTTGAATCCTCAATTTCTTGATGGCATAATTTCAAGCGGTTATGTTGCTGTGCAGTAAGTGCTCTCAGCTCTGCGTTTTCACTTATTAGAGCATTTTTCTCTTTAAGTACTATTTTTTTTTCACTAAGTTCACTCTCAAGCTCAATGATCCTCTGATCAGACCGAGTCAGCATTGATACCATTTCAGTGTTCTTTGCCTCTAGAGTCTTAATTTCTTCTTTTGTGCTATGATTCTCTTCCTTTAATTGCCTAAAAAAAAGTATATCCATTTAAAAGGTATAGCTCAACACAGAGAAGTAGACTAGGATTTTCATTATTAAAAGTACTAGAAGAACACAGCATAACTATACTGTTTTACTACTTTCCTCCCTCTCAAAATCTAGGATTAGCTCTATACAAAGTCTTCACTGCTTTACTAAGCTTTCACTGTTCCTAAAGACCAAGATGCAAACTGCTATCAGCAAACAAAAGGAGAGAATAAACTAGTTCTCATTCTTAAGGAACTTAATAAAGTTTTAAGCACTATCAGGAGAGTCACTGGTAGGAAACAGATCAAGGCAGCTTTAACTCTGCTGAAGCCAAGGAAATTTAAGAACAAGATGAAATAACTATATAACTATACCTAAAATGACAATGGATGAAGATAACGTACTAAGACTGAGCTAATTGAACATTCTGCTACTAACAAGAGGGGAAGGGGTCCTATTTCTTCTCTCCCCTCATATCTGACTGTACAGTGAGCGAATTGTCTTTTTACCCCATCACAAATTATTCGCTTTTTTAAGTACCTGTTGATTTAGCAAACTAGCTCAGCAAAGGCCCTGATGAGTGCCAAACCCAGTGCAAGTTAGTAGAGAAAAGAGGGCAGTTTAGAGGAAAGACCCCCCCATCAGCAGCAGAGGGCTATTAAACAGGCTCAAGCTAGCATAAGGGTGCTCACACACTGCCCGCCCTTGCCAAAATGGCCTAAAGAACAATTGTTAAGACAGGAATGTGGGTGTGGACAGTGTGTATGAATGGGATACCCAAAACTGTCTGAGAAGGTGTTTTTCCAAACCTAATAACACTAAAGACAACCAGCTGATGGTTGTCTTCCCTCATTAAAGTAATGAGGGAATTACCAAAAGACTTCTGAAACAAAGAGGGGTTCAGCTTGAAAAGAAACAGAAAAATTTGTAACAGTGGGAAAGGACCTTGGAGTGGGAACAAAGTAGCAGTCAAAACCTGGTTTGACACTTCCAGAAGTTGCAGCCGGCATCACAACCTCTGTTCAGGCCTGAGTGCAGCCTCCCCCTCGGATACCAAGAGCATCCTTCATTCTAGCTAGGGACTGGCAATACGGTGTGCAACAAGCAGGGACTCGCACCTGGCGGTGCAAGTGAACTCATAGGGTGCTTTCTCATTGGCATGTACATCAGCAAACTGCAGGCAGCAAAACAGGTATACATAAAGCCAGAGTACCCACATCTCCCGCAGAAGCGGTGTGTGAGCAAGGGAACCTATGCTCCCAAGAAGGCTTGGTGGGGTGTTGCTTGTTACGGTGAATATGTGGCAGCATGTGGGATTAGAACTTTTAAGGATTAGTTATAGAAAACAATTTAGAAATTTGTAAGTGTATGCTAACATTTTTTACCTGTTTAGTATTATGGTTTTTCTGTTGTATTGCTGATACTGATCCTAAGTGTTCACTGATGCTGGTCCTGATTTCGTTTGAACTATGTGAATTGAGCAGCATGTTCAGTGACAGTTGTAATGTGCAATTTCTTCTCAAATAACTGTACAGAAATTTTTAAAAGCCTTTGTGTTACCTTAATTGCTCTTCTAGGATGTCTAGATCCTTTCTGTAGCTGACACACTTCTCATTCAACTTCTCTTTTTCTTTTTCACAATTAATTAAACGTTTTCCCAAGACTACTTCTTCAGCTTTAACCTTAAAAAGCAATTTTTTTTCATTACTGTACAACAATAATCCATAGCCAACAGGCTTTTTTAAAAGAATACTATAAACACTATGCTGTTTCTTTTTTTTCTTTCTGGTAAGCCTGTAGGTAATTCTGTTGCTCACTGTTGTGAAAAGGAGAGGGGGCAAAGAAGTTTTCTTTTCTTCTGTCATTTGGGAAAAAAATAATGTTCTTTTGGTTTAATATTTTAGGGCATATTTGTGGTTGGCAATCTCCTTCCACAAGGAAAGAAGTCCAATCAAATAAAAGCTCTCTGTAAGAGCTAACTGTCTCAAGCCTGTATTTTCTCTTCCCACAAGGCAGGAAGCATTAACAGTTTTGACCACTGGAACTTTGGGAGATGACTTCATTTTCATCTTAGCTCTTCTCTAGTTTGTGTTTCATTGAACAGGGTATCCAGACGGAGTCAGAAGAGTTCTTTTAAAAGGATCATATACTTTTAAAATGTAAAATTCCCAGCTAGCAAGCAAAAGCCAGAAGAAACAGCAGCAGTATTAGGACACCTCAAAGATGCAGACTGTCCAGACTGTGCAAAGACAGTTTAAAACTGGATAACTGAAGTTATCACCACAAACAGTTGCTTACCCTGTCCCACCTCTCTTAAGACTTTGCCACCAACAAGCAGAAACAATTGACCCCCTGGTGAACCCGTTGCTGTTTGCTGCCCAGCTGATTGGAAGAAGCAAAATCCTAACAGCAGGGAAAAAAGAAGTGAAGAAAAACCTCTTACTTTTTCTATTTTTTCAGTTATTTTCTCTTTATACTTCTTGAAAGCTCTTGTCAGCTCCTCCGCGTTCAACAAAGCTTCATTTCTTTGCTGTTCTGCTCTGCAGAGAAGCATACCAATTTTAAAAATCACAAATTTCAGTCATTATGTAACTATGTCCTCCAGTTACTAAAACCAACTACTAAATTAACTGCTCCAGGTAATTTCCTTTCTTCTTCCAACTTTCTAAGCCCTAGATAAAAAAAAGTCTCACGAGGCGTAAATTAATTTTAAATATAATTTTTGCACATTAACATAAACAAAATTCCAATCAGACTAAGAAGGTAAAAATAAACACTTTTGATTCCCCTTCAAAAAGAGTTGGATTCCAATCATCCTCCTGTCCCTACCAGTAAAAGCCCATTTTAGGGAATGGGATAGAGTGCATAAGGAAGCAGAAGAAAGCAGTGCTCCTTAAAATTCAAACTGCTTAAGGGGAACTAGAAAAGATTCTGATACTGAAGGGAGCTTTCATGATGGAATTATAGTGAGGCTGACAGGAACTGATCAAAGGATAAGTTATTTGGGGGATACTGGAGAGGTGGCATCAATAACAGTAAAGGAAGCTGAGATTGAGATGATATCAAGTGAGCAACTGTTCAAAGCAGCAACCCAGACTGCCTACTGTTTCGCTCTGTTACTCCGTGCCCCTGCCCCTTTCTTACTTTCCCCTATCATTACTCACTAGGGAAAAAGTCAGAACAGTAACCTCGGGACAGCTCAGGTATGCAGTCTGTTCAGGACACTCAACGCAGGCATGCACGAATTACTGCTGCTCAATAACATTTGTTTCTCTTCCACTAAGGGAACTGTGAGGACCTGGCAAGTGCCTCATCTAAGTACAGCCTACCCTCAGATCCATGTTCCTCGGTCGGAGGACCACTGCCCATTTGGAGATGGCAAAAGTATTCGCAGAAAGGGATAAAGGGATTTCAGAATAACAAACAAAATAGTGTTAGTCTAAAGCCCTTCAGTTTGCTTGGCCAAAGAATAGTAAGTGGTTGTAATTACTGATTAAAAGCAAACTGTAATAATTGTTAATACTAACTATAACACCATATGTTGCCTTTAACACCTGACAGAAGCTCAGTTTTTCTAAAGTACCAAAATATTTACAACTGCAACTAGTAACTAAGTACAGCTAGTTCCAACCCCACATGCTCTGAATGAGCAGTGAACATAAATCAACACATATTTCTTCACCAGTAGTGCAAGCCTGACAGTATTTCCATTTGTCTAGCTATAGGAAGGTTAGAGGTAATTTCATGGGTAGATAGACAAGCCAAACAAGGGGTTTGCATTCAAAAGGCTCAAGAAATGCTTTCCTAAGTCATTAATTCAGTTCATTTTTGCCCCAGGTAATGCAGTTAAATAAATTGGGCAGGTAGGAATCTTTATTCCTCTCATTTCTTTAAAATTACATTTTGGAGGTGATAGGATTGTATATGGAAACTTCCAACAGTCAAAAGAAATGACCTAACCCTCCCAGTAGCCATGCAACCACTAGGGTCAAGGAGGCAATAGGAAAGGGAAATGGGCATTGGGATGGAATTACAGCACCCTTTTCAATAGTATGATATGGATCAGTAAAATTAAGGATAACATAAAAACATTCTCTCGATTAAGTTGTGCTTCTATCACTTTCCTCGCACCAACCCCAAAAATACAGCACTCAGTACTGTTGAATATTGAGTACTGAGGATACGCTGTAGGTTCTTGCAAGACAAAGTCAAAAATAATTCAGTAAAAATATATTCTGGACATACTTCAACTATCCACTGCAGTACATCTATTCTGAATGGATAAAACAGGTGATAAACTGGTTACTGGTGTACAATATCAGCCTGCAACTACCAGCAATTTTCAAGATTTAAAAAGTGCCTATTGAAAAAATAAGTATCTTCACACAGAACATCCCCTTTTAAAAAAAAAATTCATAAAGCACAGAAATAATTTGCTTCCACAAAGTAAACATCTGCCAATGGAAATAAACACTTATGCACTATTATTCTGTATTCAATTTATTAAAAGTACTTAACTACCTCTTTCCTTGCTTGCTGCGTTCAATTAACTCCATTTTCAGATTTTTATAGTCCTTTTTATATCTTTGCAACATGTTTTCTCTTTCCATTCCTGTTTTCCGGCTTTGGTCTAGTTTATCTTCTGCATCTCTAGCAAATAAACAAAGAACAATTTAAAAATAGGAACTTTTTCGTAAAGAAACTAGATTTTTGTTCTTTTCTGCACATGATGCTAGCTAGCGCTAGTCAAACACGCTGCAACTCTCAAAACCAGGTCTGGAACACCCATAGTCTCCAGACTCCCCAGGAGTACATCTGCAGTCTGGAGTGGTGTCCAAACTTCATCAAGAGGCATCAGGTGTCATGATTGCCAAGGACCCAAAGGCTAACTTCATGTCATGAGATCTGAACACAGAAATCACCATTTTTCTGGCAACAGGTACGACTGGTTAGGATACACACATGGGAAGCAGCAGTAAAATATAAATTAAGTATTTTTGCTTGTTTTGTGAAGACAGACTATTAAGATATTAACTGAATACTATATAGCGTGAGGTTGCACGATAAACTGACAGCCAGGTATGTCTTCCTGACAGCCTCTGGACGCTGTTTACGTTAGCTTTATTTGGCCATTTGCCTTGATTAATATATTAATGAAGAAAGCATCATTTACACTACATGCTGCACAGTCATGTTTGAAAATATGTACGCTTGTTTACTACAGAAGATACACACTCACGTAGCACACAATCACTCTACTCGGTTATAAGGGCACATTCATGTTTAGTGTACGTTAGAAACTGGTTTCTTTTACCAGCCTTTATTATTTTTTCTCCATTTCCTGAAGCACCTTCCCCATATATAAGATAGCAGTACAAAATAAAACACCTCCCTCCTCCTATATATGGCTCCGAAATGGAAGTTTCAAGCCCCAGATTACATGACCCACACAGTACCAGTAATTATGTCATCCTGAGAACGAGATTGGACTAGCAAGCAGACCACAATAACATGTTGATTTAAAAGTACACTTATTACCTCAGAATTTTATCTTGAGCTGAAACTTCTGCTTCCAAGTTTACAATCTGTTCTTTTAATTTCGGAATGCTGACTAAATGTGTACCTAAAGTCGATTCAAGATAAGAAATCTGAAATACAAACATATTTGGGGTTTCATTAACACTTGCATATATACCTTCAGGTGAGACGCGTAAGAACAACCTGCTTACCGAATAACACAGTGCACTTAACCTTACTGTAGAAGATGCTTGTTCATCTACCCAAACTGACCTCCAATTTTCTGCTCATTTAATATCCCTCCAATTCCCTAGCACCATTCCAGTGTGATACACTGTCTAGCAGTGCTATTTCTTTACATGTTGATCTCGTCTCTTGCTTTTCCCCAAAAAGCTTATATTCCACTATTTGTTCTTTCCATGTCAGACAGTCAAGCATTTTGTTTGTCTACTTATTTGTACTGTCTTGGAGATAACATTTCTCACACAAAAGGCACTAAGCATAGCTATGTTTTATTAATGTTACATATAAACCAAATACAAGAATATAGTTGTCCTGAAAAAACCTGTACATACAAGTGTACATTAATTCCGTAATGATTTGTTAGATATAATATTTCCTTCTAACCCACCTTCACTTTTTCAAAATAGCAATATTAATTCAACCTGAAAGGTCAACATTTTTCATTTCCTAGACAAATGACTACTGTGCCATTATTATTCACATTAATCTTAACATAGCTCAGACAAAGGAACGTACAGTACTAAATACATTATTGAACTATTTTCTTACACAATGTATCCTTCTTTCTGTGACTTACTGGCTTTAGACTAAACTTTGGAACATGAATAGATAGAACTCATAATTAATACAGTCGTTTTCCTCATGGAGAAAGATTCCAAACTATTTTGTTCGAAGATTAATGCTGAATATTAGGAAAAAAATAGAATATTAAACTTTAAAGTTTAAATATTAAATTTAGATAGATTAAGACGAGACCAAAAAAATAGCATGTTCTGCTTGGTCTTTGGGGCAGTTTGGGGGTTTTTTTTGTTTGGTTTGGTTTTGTTTTTGTTTTTTGGGGTTTTTTTAATGAATACACTAAAGATACATACTCTTGTTTTTGACTGCATCAATTCAAAGTTCATTGTTTCCACTCTGTTCCTCAGGTAGTGGTTTTGAGAAGCCAAAGATGCATTTTGCTCGTGAAGGGCATCCAGCTTCTCCTTAAGACGTTCATTTTCTTCCACAGTTTTTTCAGAAGTTGTGGATTCTGAGTAAGACTAGACATAAAAAAGTTTCTTATATATACTTATATATACACACACACCTATATGCATATGTAAGCAATATATACATTAATGGAAAATCTGCAGAACAAATGTATTTAAATCATATTATGTTTGAGAGTCCTCCATTGATATAATTGCCCAACGCTAGAGTGTATCAACTCCAAGCCCTAAAAGCAAAAAAAAATTCATAAACATAGCAAAGAATAGAAGACAAAAGTAATAAAAATAAGTAATGAAGCACAATATTTACTTCAGATTTTCTTTGCAAATCCTGGCAAGATGTTTTGCCAGCATTCTTCTCACAGTTGGAAAAGACTTGATGGTTGCAATTGGGCTGAACAAGATCCTCCAGAGTGAAGTCTACAGCCTCGTCGAAGCAGTGGCCATAATGTTCACTTGTACTAGTGCTAGGAGGGAGAGTAAAAAGTTGCTACACTGTTTTTTCTTTATTATTTTTAAATTGCTCATAAAGAGTATTCAAAAGAAAATACACAAAAGGACCTACTTGGAATAATCCATTACACTGAATAAGACAGATTTGCACTACAAGAGACAGGCTGTTCTCATTCCCAAACACACTCATACCTGGAAAGCTCTTCCTCTACAGTTTGTAGGTTTTTTTCAGTTCTCCTCAGCTGATTCTGTAACGACTGTAAATTTGCTAGCAGGTCTTCATCAGCAGCACTTTTAGAGCAAGTCCACATACTATATTCCATTGGTACCACACATATGGCTAAAACAATATTTAATATTGAAACATTTTTAAACGTGTGTGAATACTATTTGCAAAGATACTTTTAAAGATACCGAAATAAGGCAAACAGAAAAAAAGGAAAGGAGAAAAAAAAAAAAGAAAAATACGAAAGGAAATACTGAATTTCCAAATGTAAACATACATTTCGTACGCTACCTCTTCCCACGTTCACTAGATAAAGATTACTCTGTACAAATTGCCTTTTTTGAGAAAAAGAGTTCTGTATGTATGGATGAAGTACGAGAAGCTTCACGAATTGCCACTTACAAAAAACCGGAAAAACCTGCTATACATTAGTCGCCAAAAATCTCTTATACGACGCATCTCAGTTACTTCAGAAGTCCCACGCAACTGGCAGGGCGCCTAGAAGGGTAACAGGGCATACCCACCGAATACACAAAACTTGCCTCGCTGTCCAATGACCCGAGAAATTATTAAAAAAAAAAAAAAATTCGAGAGCAGGGAGGACTTGACAGCACAGAGCACGCGAGCTACCGAGCTGGGGGGCCGGCCTTCACCACAGCGATTAAGACTTTGCAGATCCGACTAGAGAGATTTGGATGGGAAAGGGTCAGATGATTCAGAGAAACCAACGCTCCCGCCCGAGGCGCTGCCGCCGCCCGCCCTTCTCCAGCGGCACAGGGGTCCCCCCGCCGCCCGGCTCTGTGGGCCGGAGCTGGCCGGCACCCGGCCCGG
>WAAD01018630.1:6810-20369 GCA_013389945.1 Fregata magnificens | reverse complement strand
TCTGACTCAAGTCTCAGTTATGACTTCTGAAGCACAAGGCTTGTAACGGTATGACCTCTGCTCTGGAGTTCAGTGATACTTGGCACAAGAATTATCATCATTCCACGAACAAGTCCTATGAAGATCTGTGGTACTGTGGTCCTATCTTGGCTCTCCGATGTAGCAAGTGAGTGACGTTAGTAAACTAGTAATGCATTCAGACCATTTATAGTTTCCTATTTATAGTTTCCTTTCAGATTCTTTTATGACTGCTAGCAGCAGGCACCTATGAAGACCCATCCCAGCCCAGAAAGAGAAAAAGACTATGAACAGTGAGTTAAAGCCATGAAGGACTACAGGGGCCAGTGACCTCTAGTTCTGACTTGAATATAAGTCCTCTCCCACTACCAAATAAAAGTAATATCTAGAAGAAGCCACGATGTACTCGAGAGCTAATTAGTCTTGGAAACAGAAGCAATAATCACATCAAATTATCTTTCCACTGTTTCTTCAAAGATGCTGCTATTGGACAAGTAAGGATGAATGACAGATTCAGTGAATCCATCTAAACAACCTATAGAAGAAAACCTTGTTTATAAACTGGAAAGAATGCTTGCATGTGAATATTGTTTTGAGTTGTTCACTGACCTGTTTTCCCAATTATTTCAAACATACAGATTCAATGATTAGGTTGTGTGAGACAGCATAGAAACTGCATATTTATATTTGTTATGATGTTGAAAACCTCTTTCATGCCAGCCCACTTCATAACAAGTATTTATTTTTACTACAGCGATAGCACTGATGAAGTGACTTCTCATGGAAATCAATGGCAAAATGTCAATGGTTTTGATAGATCAGACCCAAAATAGCTGCCAATTACAGTACTCCAAATTTATTTCAGATGCATTTAAAAATGTTTATCTCTGTCAGGGCAGTGGGGGGGGGAGCTGTTTGTTATTTCAGCTTGTAAATTTATTCATGCAACAAGGAATACGAGAAAAGCATAATGAAATACTTTATTATAAATAATTTCTGCTTTCCTGTTGTGATGGGTCAGAGCACATTATGCACAAAGTTTAATGAAAACCGTTAGAAATTTATGTCCAAAAATGACCTATGCTGAAATAACTGTCCTACATAAGAAATGGCTTCAACGATGAGATTTTTGCCATCTTCCTCAAAAAGAGGGTGTTTAAATCCCTGGACCCCCAACACCAGCCTGGTATGAAGTAATAATACTGAATTTGTCTTAAGTAATATGGATAAAAGTAGGGGAAAAAGGGAAAGTAGGGGAGGAAACCTAAGGAAGAAAGAAGAGATAAGTAATAGCTACTCAAAAACATGACGAAAACAGTT
Source organism: Fregata magnificens (assembly GCA_013389945.1). Taxonomy (NCBI): domain Eukaryota; kingdom Metazoa; phylum Chordata; class Aves; order Suliformes; family Fregatidae; genus Fregata; species Fregata magnificens. The sequence goes on along the minus strand of WAAD01018630.1, from coordinate 19,031 downwards.
TCCCAGTTGTGGACAAGAAGCATATAGAATAATTCAGAAAGAAGGTTTGCAAATATAAGTTAATATAACTGTTTTTAAAGTGTCATCCTCAAGAAGAAGAAGGTTGTTTATTATGTTACTCCTGTCAAATAATACCAAAGCTTCTTAATTTGCTATAGCCTTTATACAAAAAGGCATGTTTTTCTTTGTAGGATATTTGATAGGGTTTTTTAATAGTTTGAGTCCAACTATTGGTTAAAGAAATGCCTACTCAGGCTGAAGCATAGTTGAAAGTGTTTGAACTTTCTAATATCAGTTCAAGTCTGATTTACATAAAATGAATGAGAGGAGGCAGGACGTGGATAAAAATCAGTGTTAAAAAGGCTCTACTTACGTCTAATTTTAACAGTCTGAGAACCAAACTAAATTTCCATTTGAGGGATATTTCCTCAAAATAATTAAAAATAAACTGAAAATAGCTCCTAGAAGAACTGTCTTATTCCACTAGAGATTCAGAAAAACACTGCTGAGCTATGCATTCTGCTGAATTAAGATAATTTGCACTTAATTGATGGCTTCACACACACTGGTGACTGTGTGAGAATGTCTTACCTTTGGGCTCACTCTCAATATCCTATACTATGAACTGAAAGAAATGTCAGAGACTTTCATTAAACAGTTACATCAAGATTTTACATAGCACGAGATATACACACAGAACAAGAACATGTGGTTTATTACTTATTGTGGATAACATGAAATAAAGCATATCAGAAAGGTTTTCTTTAAACCTGTATGCAGAGAACATGAAAATAAATTATGGACCCAAATACTCAGATGATCGTGAGGTTAACCACGAAGTGAGCACTTTTTATTTCCACAGTGAAGCAGAGAGAAATACAGTCACAATTATACATGTAGAAATTGAGCTGGTGAGAAACACATGTTGGTCTTTGGAACATTTGGCTCAAAAGTTTGGCGTTAGTGAATAAGCAATTAGCCAGTAGTAACTGTTTCCCGTTTTACATGTTGGGGGGTTTTTAATCATTCGAAGTTTAATATACGGGTTTAAAATTTTATAATACATCTTTTCAGAGTGTTTTTGAATATCTGGTAGCTTGAGCTTATTATCAATGAATGGTTCCTATTAAGGATTGCTTACAAAATAACAGTGTTTATGTAAGTCAGATATATTTATGAGACCTTATTGCCTAAAGCATACAACACTGAAATAAAAGTTAGAAGTTATACTGAAGGAAAAAAATTTCCTTCTGTAAGAAATGATAGCTGAGAATGGTTTATGGTAAGTTTAACATTAAAACATACATAGTAAAACCACAATATTCTGTACTCTATAAGAAATTAGGGGAGGGGAAAAAGAAAGAGTATGTTGTCATTTTCAGAAGATCTACTTCACTTAATATCCTGTAAAAAAATATGCTGGAAACTTAAATTTTCCTGGAACTTAAAAGCAAATATAATTCAATCCTACAAAGTAGGAGGAAAAAACCTGCATGTCCTTGGCAAAAGTTAGTCGGTCAGTATATTGAGTCATCTCATAACACTGCTTCACTATTTCGTGGAGCCTTGCAATAGGTACTAACATGCAAAACAATTACGCTAGCCCAAACTGCCCTTCCAAGGAAGGACAGTCAAAGAAATCAGAAACAGAAGTAGGTGAATTAAAATTAATTTGTTTAGGAAGGGGGATAAAAACCAGAATGTATTGTTTCCTAAGGAATTTTAACTAGCTCAGTGTTTTGCTGAAATGTATTATTTTGGTACACCAAGAGAGCTATGAAAACAGTTATTATTCCTGATGTGTTTTCCATGTCAGAATCCTTTGTTAGACCTTCTTTAATGTGTGAACTAATTTGCTTCAGCCATCAAACAATGTTTTAGTTAAGGATTAAGTTAATGGCAACTTTGAAACTTAAAACCAAATTAATTTTGATTTATCAAAGTGAAAAAATGTCCTTCTAAAAAAAAGAAAAATTAGAAGTTTCTATCATGTTTCCAGGATCAGACTTTTACACTTTTTTTGACACTTTCTAAAATAAAGTCATTATTTGTTTGAGACTCGTCACAGCACAAGTCATACCCTTAAAGGAATATTCTACAGGAAGTTTTCGTTAGGCTAGTTGTAAAAATTCTCATTAACAGTAGAAACAAAGTGTTGCTGCAGCTCAAATGCCATCAGAACCGGCAGCTCCAGTCGCTGACATATAGAAGCTGTAGCTACAATGGCAGACACACACAAGCACACAAAAAGCACTGCTATTTTACATTTAAATCCAAAGGAATAAGATTATTTTCTTCCTGTTCAGCTGTAAGAACATCTTGTTCTTAAACTGGATGCTTGCAGTTGAATTTCCTTTTAAAAATAATCTGTTGGACAGAAATCATACACAGCTTACTCTGGTCAATATTTTCTAGAAGAAATTTCCAAATAAAGCCTTCCACTCCTCAATCACATCAACGAGAAGCTGGCTTCACTAGGAAATGGTCACGGCTTGGATGGGCATACACTTTGCTGGGTAAAAAACTGGCTGGGTGGCCGAGCCCAGAGAGTGGTGGTGAATGGAGTGAAATCCAGTTGGCGGCCGGTCACGAGCGGTGTTCCCCAGGGCTCGGTTCTGGGGCCGGTTTTGTTCAACGTCTTCATCAATGATCTGGATGAGGGGATTGAGTGCACCCTCAGCAAGTTTGCAGATGATACCAAGCTGGGCGGGAGTGTCGATCTGCCCGAGGGAAGGAAGGCCCTGCAGAGGGATCTGGATAGGCTGGATCGATGGGCCNCACCTCGAATACTGTGTTCAGTTTTGGGCCCCTCACTACAAGAAGGACATTGAGGCGCTGGAGTGTGTCCAGAGAAGGGCAACAAAGCTGGTGAATAGTCTAAAGAACAAGTCTTATGAGGAGCGGCTGAGAGAACTGGGGTTGTTTAGTCTGGAGAAGAGGAGGCTGAGGGGAGACCTTATCGCTCTCTACAATTACCTGAAAGGAGGTTGTAGTGAAGCGGGTGTTGGACTCTTCTCCCAAGAAACTAGCGATCGGACAAGAGGAAATGGCCTCAAGTTGCGACAGGGGAGGTTTAGATTGGACATCAGGAAGAATTTCTTTACTGAAAGAGTGGTTAGGCATTGGAACAGGCTGCCCAGAGAGGTGGTGGAGTCGTCAACCCTGGAGGCATTCAAAAAAGGTATAGACGTGGCACTCCAGGGCCTAGTTTAGGGGGCATGGTGGTGTTAGTTGATGGTTGGACTTGATGATCGTAGAGGTCTTTTCAAACCTTAATGGTTCTATGATTCTATGATTCTATTTATGACCCCAACTTTCAACCTCTCAACCTAGATGAAGGCTTTCAAAGGCAGGCTCTTAACTCCAGAGGCAATGCTTTTAGGATTTCAACCTACCCGCCTCAAACCCTTGCAAAGGTTAATAGTCTTCATTTTTGGAAGGCCAAACCAAAATCCTTGCCCAAGGTTATAATGTCAGGCATGTTACAAGAGAGCAAAAATCACTGAGCCCTTTTCCGTCTGTTGTACCCATACAAATTCCCAATGCTTATTAAAATAAAACATACATATATTAATATTGAGCAGCTTATACATCACTTCTGAAATAACCTCATGTTTTGAAAAGAGAAAAAAGAACGGTAAAACATGTATATTGGAACAAGTTTGAGGAAGATAGCCATAATAGCTGATATTGAAAGGAACAGTTGCCTATGTAAATTGGCTCAAAAGGCAGATGTAAAGATACCTTTTGAAAAACCTAAGCTCAGTAAAAATGTCATGAAATAAATATTTATTGAAAACAGCTGTCTTTAAAGAAATATCTCCTCACTCATCCTTGTCCAGCTATTGTACCACAATGTTAATGCTTGAGAAACGGGAAGTGAATAAAACTAAAAACAGAAGCCAAAAAAAAAAAGGGGGGAAATTCAATTATTTTTGTGACAGTGCAATACATATGGTGAAAACTAAATTTAGATTGGCTGCAATCCCATACATCCCATTAATTTTGGCTTTCAAACCCAGGAAGGCTGTTTGGAACAGCCTCAGCACAGTGGGGTCCTGGCCCAAGACACTGAGGTATTAGAGGAGAAGAGTAACCATGTGTAAATATGCACACATATCTATAAAGCAGACAGGAAGCAATGCAGTAATTCATACAAAATTCCACATATCCATTGTCCCCATCCCTCATTTATTTCCCTGAAATGTATCTGGATGAAGATCAGATACTTGTCCTTAAACACAACCTACTAGTGTCTAACTGGGCACAACCAAAGCTTTTACAGTCCACTGTTAACAGGGCAGAGATTCGTAAGAGAAATATTGAGGTTAGTATGAATGAAATGAATGGAAATGTGTGTTTGTAGGGAAGAGGGAGAGGGAAAGAGAATGCACAGGCATGCAAGGGAGCAAGCTTTGATTTACAGGATATAGGATTCAGCTTCATAGAAAGAATTAGTCAAGAGCATCCCTAAATTATAATCAGTTCCTGGCAGGAAAACATACCTCAGGAAAGCTGCCTGCAAATTGTGCAGGAATCTGAACTTTTTGAGTCCCAATGATTGATCTGCAGGCTCTGTCTTCATTACACCTCTTCCCACCTTGCACCATTTCTCATTGGACCAAAATCTTGAATTTTTACATGATGAACTTTCAATTTAAAAAGAATAAAGCAAGCTTTTTCTATTTTCATCTGACATTCCACAGCTGTGTCCCCAGGTGCTTCTGTAGCCTGATTGGCAACATGGGCACTGAAGATCCATAGCTTGGAAAACCACTGTAAAGAGAAAAGTTCCCAAAGAAAGGGAATCCCAGAAACCCAGTACTGCAAGATCCCGCCAGATTCAAATTCCTCTGTCAAAGAGAAGCTATTGCGCCCCATTCACCTGCTCTGGCATTAGAAAAAATATCTGTACTCTACCAGCGGTCACCTTGTGTCCTTGTACTAAACTGGGAGTCGCAGTGTAAACTGAAGTAGCCTGTTCTGTATTTGTCTGTATACTAAATCAAGATGACCAGAGAATGAGAAAACTGTAGCTGTTTTACATCCTACAGGCCTATCCACTTAGTTTTCTGTGCAGATATAAATGATGACTATCTGGAGAATTGTTCTGAGTGATCTTAAAAAAAAAAAAAAACCCAACAAAACATCCAGACTAAATTGGTAATCCTTCCCAGTTTTCTTGTTTGTTTCTGAAAATTTTGCTAAATGAAGTCTGTTACTGAAAGGTGTGCTTGTCATTCTTGTGAACTTTGGAGAGAGATTTTACCTGGGCAGATGACAGAAGTGAGGAAAGGAGAAATAAAGAAACACCAAAAAAGCAGCTACACTGATTTTGTTTCTCCCACCCCAATTGCTTTCTATTTTGATCTGTTGTGTCCCACAACTTGATAAATGGTTAAATTAAGGACAGTACTTGAAACTGAAGTGTGAATGAATTGCTTCATTAGTGTTTGCAGGCTCCATTATAGGGTAAAAGTACACAACTAAGGTTTGACACAAAAGTAGACTGTGTTTAGGGCACACTAAAAACCACAGCAATGTTTCAAGTATAATCTTGCAAACTAATACAAGTCAGCTGGAACAGGTTAGCTGGTTTTGGCTGTCAAAACAAGACATTTAGAGAGGTATTTTGCTGGCTAAGATTCAAAGACAAAAGTGTCATTTTTACTGCTAGAGTTCTGCAGTTGACCCTAAATTACAGGTGAGGGCACTATAAGCAAAAATAAAACCTTAGGACAGGCTAAATGCAGATACATTTAAAGTGAAAGATCTTTAAACGGCACGACAAAAACGTGCTCACTGACATTTCAAATCACAGAACAGTAACTCCCAAGCTGAAAAGCGGTTTATACTTGGTATATAAATACCATTATTTAGACAATAATTGAAGCTTTTCCCTAGAAAATGTATATTATATACACACACATATAGGCATTTGAAGAAAATTGCCTAAAAATAAAATTCATATCATCAAACAGGATTACATATGAAAAGTTAAATCTGCTGCCCAGTGCACTTGAATCAGGGAACAGTCTGAGATATAACTGTGCAGTAAGAGGAATGAAAATACTAGCTCAGCCTTTTTCCGCTATGAGTATCAAACCTCACTTGATAACGTTGCAGGAGACCTGATATTCTAAGGTAGCTCTGTTTTTATTAAGCAAATGCAATTGTAGGGCATTTCTGTACTTGTTTTCAAATAGGTTTCTGATTTAGTAAAGTACACCACACACGCAGAATTATTTGAATTTTCAATAGTTTTTTCTTTTCTAAACTTAAATATTGCTTAAAAATTAGAAAGGATTATGTTTTTGGTCTTACTTTTGTTTTACTAATTTGAAAGGTATTTTGAAAGACAGCTACCATGATTTTTCCATAAGGTATATCATTTCAGCTCAAAATGCTTAATTGAATTGAGCAGGAAAAAAGGCCATGTTTAGTCACTGATGTAAATAAGATGATTTTAAAGGACACTCAGAACCAAACTGTTTCTCTGATAGTTGATGAAGCACTTTTTCTATTTCATTGCCTCAGCACATAATCCAAAATTCCAGCAAGAAATGAATAAGGTCTTTATTTAAAAGTTTTGAACAGAGTTTGGACCCTGACTTCATAATAATTTTTACAGTCTAAGATATGGAATAACTGAAATTTAATGCGTTTTTCTAGAATGACTGGTAGGAAAAAAATGCAGACTGTGCTGTCTGAAAACTGGTATGAAACAACTGAAGATGCTGGCATGGTGCATGCACAAGAGTGCAGTCTTATATTTGGCTTCCTCTGAGTAAAATTCTTAAAAATAAACAAAGAAAAAACCCTTCCAAGAATATGAAGGAAGGAAAAAGAAAAGAAAAAAAAAAAAGAAAATAACTACAGTCTCTGGGATTTTAAAAATCATGAGGCTTCCAACAGTTACAACCTTGAGCTATTACTGCATTATACCAAGCAACTACACTGACTTTAATGAAACTTTGTAAGTGGGAAACTGCTGTACTGAAGAACTTCATGCCAAGAAGACAAAGAGAAATATTTGACTCAGTTACCAGAAGTCTGTCATCCTTCGTGAAGCACTAGACATTAGGTCCAAAACCTAAGCTATTAAAAGTTTCAACTAATCCAATGTCTGCAGGCTCTGTGACACTGGGCTATAAAATGCCTAAATGTTTGGATCTTGCCCCACATTTAAATCCATTGGATACAAATGTAAACAAAGTCAGCTTGGCAAACAGAAGCATCCACAGTGGGACTCACTTCTGAAACCTGGGATATCAGGCTGATTTTTCCATGGATCATTATGCAGCCTAAACACAAAGGCTAGTCAACTCAAAATCTAGTAGGTCAAAGTCATCTACTAGTAGGGCCAAAACAATACACTGGGTGCCTAAGTGGTTTGCTTAATGCCGTTGTTATTCACAGCAACACTGGGAGACCTGTCTAACCCCAGGACGGTCCCCAGGATCCCAAGACAGGGAGCAAGGTTGTCTGTAAAACACATGGTGAGGGTGAGGAACCAGGAGCATGATGATGATGGAGTTGCCTACCCGCAGAACACTGCAAGAAGACACTTCTCTTCAGGGGATCCGATGATTACCAAAAGTCTCCTCAAAGGTCCAAAGCCTACTCCTCTCTCCTAAAAGCAGACAGCTTGCACATCTTTGAGAAAGGTGATGGTGCTTTTTAAATTAACTATTCTAGACTACCCTGTTTTCACTGTCAGAGGTAATTCACCTTTGGAGTCCCACAACCCTACTGCAAGTACAATGCCTCAGAATCACCCCCAGTGGATTTGGGGCTCAGGTCAGCCCAGGTGAATTAAAATGGTTTAAACTCTGTTACACAGTTGGCAGAGCTGAATCCGGTTCTTGTGTCTCCTTCCTTTTAAAAGAAAACCTTAGGTGCATTTTGGACAGAAGCTCTTCCTGTGTGAGTCCTATACACCGAGGCTCTTGTGCAGGAGATGCTGCCATACCACATCCCACCGGCACCTAGCCGTGAGCTTGCTACCAGGTTGCCTCAACTTGTTGATAAGAAAGTGCTTCCTGATATGCACTGAAACAAATTGTGGTATTTGGGGTAAGAAAAGTTCCCCTATAGAATTTAAGTCCCCTCAATTTTAGGTGAAAGCTGAGAAGAGCTTCTTTGGACTATGACTTGGACCTGGTTTCCAAGGATGTGTTATTCTTAATGACATAGTTCTCTCTGTGTATTGCTCCTCAGTGAATGAGAATGCACTTTTCTAACATTTTGAAAGCATAAGTGCATACAATCAGCTTGACGACACAAAAAAATATAAAACAATGTCATAGTGAGGCAAATGCAAGTTTTCTTTCAACTCAGTGCAGCCAGGCTATCACCCCACATTTCATGTTTTGAGAGCAAACAAGCCCTACTTTCCTACACAAATATTTTAGGTTAAACCTCTAACACTTAGCAAGATTTTGATGATGTTAAGTGAAACGTTTGAACAGCTACAGTTACAGCAGAACTACAAAAACCCAAAGCAATGCCTTGTTTTTACAATAACAAAAAAGTAGGGAATAAAAAAAATCACAAGTTGTCACATAAATTTCAACATTTAACAAAAATATATTTTCTTTCCTAATTGTTTTGCAATAGAAACAGCTCAATATGTATGTAGACATTTATCTGATCTATATTCCTTCCACAAAAGTGGAGTTTTTTTATACAAACAAGTAAATTTCACTGAATCTTCCTTGCAAATGAAGATTAAACAGTTGGTATTTATCAAACAAATGATGAGAACACTGTCTGGTAAAACACAAATTAAAATCTATTGCCTAAATTAAAAATATCTATAAAAAGTATTTTGGTGGCACCTACTGCTATTATTTAAGAAAAAAAAAGAAATACAGGCCTACTTTCCCACCTTCCCTATTCCTCCACCATCCCCCTTGCTGCCACCAAAGGAGCCAAGAACCCCAAAGCTATTATCGATGCAAGTGTCCTGCAGATGACATACTTTCTAGGGCCCTCAAATATATCCATATATTACCGATCATCCATCTTCCAGTTTCAACTTCTCTCTACTCCAAAGTGGTAAAAGTGGGGTTTTTAAGTAGTAATTTTGGATAACACAATTCAGCTGTGGCAATTTGTGATGGATGAAACTTCATTTTCACTGCAAACTATGTTAATCATGTATATAACACCAAAAAGGAGGTCAGTTTCCATCAGAGCAGAACTAAAGAAACTCCCTCCAAGTAGATTCACAAATAAGAAGTCCTGGACATTTGATATCAAGCTCTGTGACGAGTAATTAATTTCATGAAAGACGCAAAAATACTGAGAGTGGGAAAGTGGCATAAACAGTTGAGGCTTGCCAGCAATGCTCTGCCAACGTCAACTGCAACAGTAGGAGAACGTCAAGGCAGAAGGATGACTCTGCCTCAGCCAAAGAAACCATACATTTTTGGAGATTATCGTAGAATCATAGAATCATTAAGGTTGGAAAAGACCTCTAAGATCATCAAGTCCAACCATCAACCCAACACCACCATGCCTCCTAAACCAGGCCCTGGAGTGCCATGTCTACATGTTTTTTGAACGCCTCCAGGGATGGTGACTCCACCACCTCTCTGGGCAGCCTGTTCCAATGCCTAACCACTCTTTCAGTAAAGAAATTTTTCCTGATGTCCAATCTAAACCTCCCCTGACGCAAGTTGAGGCCATTTCCTCTTGTCCGATCGCTAGTTTCTTGGGAGAAGAGTCCAACACCTGCTTCACTACAACCTCCTTTCAGGTAATTGTAGAGAGCGATAAGGTCTCCCCTCAGCCTCCTCTTCTCCACACTAAACAGCCCCAGTTCTCTCAGCCGCTCCTCGTAAGACTTGTTCTCCAGACCCTTCACCAGCTTCGTTGCCCTTCTCTGGACATGCTCCCGCACGTCAATGTCCTTCTTGTAGTGAGGGGCCCAAAACTGAACACAGTATTCGAGGTGCGGCCTCACCAGTGCCAAGTACAGGGGCAAGATCACTTCCCTACTCCTGCTGGTCACACTATTCCTGATGCAAGCCAGGGTGCCGTTGGCCTTTTTGCCACCTGGGCACACTGCTGGCTCATGTTCAGCTGGCTGTCGACCAGCACCCCCAATGAGCACACAGAAGGAAGAGGTGGCACTGCTTATGACATAGATGCCTAGATACTCCAGGGGAGACATCTCCTTTACTTCAAGGCTTCACACATGTTTGAGTCAGCAGCAATATTCACCTAATGCTAGCACAGATTCACTACCATTGATCAAAAAGAAAAATACCATTGTCATGTTCTAGCACCCATTTCCAAATCCCTCCTGATATTTTGTTTGGTTCAGCCAGATTTACTTTATTTAATTTGTTTGAGTTTGTAGGCCTGCATGACAAATAAAGTTGAATTAATTTGTTGTCTCTTGCAGTGAAGTAAGCTACAATGTGTAAGAAAAGAATAGCTTTTTTTAATAAACCAAAGCACTATCTTAGCAAGACTAAGTATGCGTATCATAATAAACCAAGTATTCATGCAAATTAATGTCTGGAAAAAATGTCTGATTTTTAGGCTAAGACAAACGTATGCTCACACATTTCTACATCACATAAATGCATTTAGTAAATGGTTAAAGTAACAATGCAGCTTATCTATCATAATTTTTACATATTTAAAATAGTTTGTTTTCCTTGGTTCCTCTGGATTTTGCTCTTGCTCTAGCTGGAAATGTAATCGAAATCTTTAACTTTGTCTATTTATGGAACCACAGAAAGTGAGGTACTTACTGTTTTAATTAAGACAAATAAAAGACTTAAGTAACAAAGCAATGAAATGTCGAATTTTTGAAGGCTGCACCCCAAATAGTGAGAGGAGTAAGTAAAAAAGCTAGAACAGGTTTGTTTACCGTTAAGGAACTCTATTACACATTTTAAAAGGTGTGTATGTGGGTGCACACTGCAGACAGACAACAAATCATTCCTTCAGGACAACTAAGTGTTACGATTATTAAATGCTAACACAATTTTAACTGTCAGACACCACATTGTCTCAAGATATGATGCTGATATTCCACAGATGCAAAATGATTAGTAAATTTAATACATACAATTCTATAAAGAAGGCTAGAGGTTGCTTCTAAGAAGGCTAGACATTGCTTCTAAGACTACCTAATATAACAACTTAAATTAAATTAAATATCGACAGGCTCTTAATGGATGAAATTTATTACATTGAAAGAAAAAGGAAAAGAGATATCCAAGAAGATGTGAAAAATTTTCAGATGGACTGACTGACAAAGTTTCACTGGAATATTCTTTCATGCTTTTACACCGAAATTTGTGTTTCCTCTTTAATATGATGCTGGTCTTAACAAGTGATGCCAGCTTTCAAATATGCCTGAAGAACAGAATGAAGCATGGTGGTAAAACAATTTATGTAATGATGCATAAATAGCCAGTGCAGTTTCCCAATGAGACTTGACAAAACATACTGGCTTCTATCCAGACATCAAAATGTAATTAAGTATGATTTGTTATGTATATTCATGGATTATTCACATCTGAATACTTTGCTTGCTTGAACTGCATTAGTGTATTTGGCCCCAATCTACAAAATATTTTAAGCGAAAAATCAAATTAGAGCAACTTTTCCTGGAGGAAATCAGTTTCTCTTTGTCGCCCTTTCTACAGATCTAGAGCAATTAATAGTTTGAGACATTGGATTAGTGTTAGACCATTAATCTAAATATTTAAAATAGCGACAGATGGTGCCAATACAACACACAGTGTGATCCTGCAGGAAGGAGAGCCCAGCTATGGTAGCAACACCAATATCCGTATGTTCAGGTTGGTGGTGCACACTTTAAAGAGAAAATGATTTGGTCCCAAAAGCAACAGAATTGCCACAATTCCTACATAAACCAACAAGCTGTCAAACTAGTTCAAGAACCACCTCGTGCCAAATCTCTATGTTTTCAGTCCTTTGTCAGGACACTTTTTTCAAACACACAGATAAACGGCTCCCCAGAACCAAGAGAAGATCCATTTCCTCTCCTTTGTAAAGATGAGACCTGGACAGGCTGGAGAGCTGGGCCGAGGGGAACCTAACGAAATTCAACAAGAGCAAGCGTAAGGTCCTGCACCCGGGGAGGAACAACCCCATGCACCAGTACAGGTTGGGGGTTGACCTGCTGGAAAGTAGCTCTGCTGAGAAGGACCTGGGAGTGCTGGTGGACAGCA
>WAAD01018629.1:57791-87586 GCA_013389945.1 Fregata magnificens | reverse complement strand
GGAGGGGGCTGGGGAGCGCCGGGGTGGGGGCGGAGGGAGCGGGGTGTCGCCCGGTGTCCCTTGTAGGCGCCCCGACCCCGCGGCGGGAGGGAAGGAGGGATGCCTGCCTCGGAGAGGCGGCGGGAGCCCGGGAGACGGCGTTCAGGAAGAAAACTCTGTGCTTCCTCTTCATGTCAGCGCTTGCGTGCCCCTGGGGCTGCGAAGGGAAAGGCAGTGCTTGGGGCTGTCAGCCGGAGTAGGGGGCGGCGGCGCTTGCCCGGTGGCTGCTGTGCGTTTGGGATGTTGCCCTCACCTCGGCAAGCGCCTGGACGCAGGTGGCGGCTGCGCTTGGTGCCTGCCTTTAAGTTAACAAGCTCGGCTTGTTATTTAACAAGCCAGGCTACCGACCGAGATCTTCCGTGTTTGGAAATGTCTCTCTTCAACGTCTCGATACCTGTGATGCTGATTCCCTCTTGCCCCTAAATTATCTCCCTACGTTTCTGAAGAGGGCTGCTTTATTTAAAGGCTGAGGCTCATCCAAGTATCCTTTCACACGTAAGACAGGTTTCATAAATAGCTCTCATAAGTGCTCTTCTCTTTTTTCCTCTTATAACACACGGCTTTGCCTGTTTTTAAATGAAATCACTCGTAAAAAGTGAGGCAGCCTAATTTAGAAATATAAAATTCTGTGTCTGTAGTCAACGGCAGTAAGTTGCGAAGGGGACCTGATCCTAGCCACTGCGCTGGTACAAGAGGTTCTGCCGTTGAAGTCACGAGCTATTTCTATGAATAAAACGACTTCTTTAGAGGAGTGTTTCTAGGATCTGCCCCTAGAGTTAACGAAGCTTGCTGGAGCGCAATGAACTTCACAGTGGGAAAGCATGGTGGGGGGAGATGTTGGTAGCTCAACACACATTTATTTACGAGGCTTTCCAAGTGTATATGTGATGCAGAGCGAACCCTGTGTTGAGAAGTACACAGCCAACCTTTTAACTTCAGTCAGGTTTCAGCAGCACTTCCCAGGTGCAAAGCTCATCATGCAGTTTGGGGGCATTAATAGTTGAAGAGTTCGTATTAGTTTGTTCCCTTTTAATTAAGAGACATAACAGCAGTATGATTGCTGTAAAAACATTATTTGTTAATTTGCTGCTATGTCATCATAACTTGTTATTTATGAAAGGATAATGCTTTGTTATTGCTACAGAACTCTTCTTCCAGCAAGGGACTAGCTACAGTTTTCATAGAATCATAGAATACCAGGTTGGAAGGGACCTCAAGGATCATCTGGTCCAACCTTTCTAGGCAAGAGCACAGTCTAGATGAGATGGCCCAGCACCCTGTCCAGCTGAGTCTTGAAAGTATCCAGTGTAGCGGAGTCAACCACTTCCCTGGGGAGATTATTCCAATGGTTGACTGTTCTCATTGTGAAAAATTTTCCTCTCGTGTCCAGTCGGAATCTCCCTAAGAGTAACTTATACCCATTGCCCCTTGTCCTCTCCCTGTGACTCCTTGTAAAAAGGGAGTCTCCATCTTCTTATTTATTTATTATATTTATTATTATTTATGTGTATATATAGTGTATATTTATTTCTTGATTGTATATGGTCTTATGTAATTCCTTAAGTTTGGTTAAGAACTTAGTGACTACCTGAAAGCTCTTCAGTGTTGTGTAGAAATGATTGCATGTGAGTTTGGGAGGGAAATATACTTGAACATTTACACTTCCCATTTTATGTACATATACTTTGTTCATGCAAGTTAGTTGTAGACCTGCAATTGAGCAGGAAGAGCTATGGTTGTAATTTGATATGCAGCTGAACTCTTAAGCCACAACAACAAAAAAATCTAAACCAACCCCCCCACCACCACCAAGTTGAGTAATAATGCTGTATGTAGTGTATAGGTAGTAAGTGGGGATAAGTTGTTCTGTGGACTGAAAATACAGAAATAGACGCACTATCATGTTTCCTGCATTCTAGAGTTTCAGACTTTGACATGTGAAGTATATATGAAATGCAGGGCTTGGCTCTTTGATTTACAATTATTTTCTTACCCTGTTTGACCCACTAGTCAGCTGATTGACATACTACTTTTATGAATAAATGAACTGCAGAACTGGACCCATCATGCAAGAGCTCCAGGTGCACTGGCAGGTGAAACCTTTTTTCAGCACATGATTGCAGCATCACATGATGCTTCATGCCATATCCAGTGCTACTATCTGTTTTTGAGTTTCTCTTCTGTAAAGCTGTGAACAGGAGTGGTTTTTAATGAAGAAGGAATTACATGTGGCATATTAGTTATGTCACTGGATCAAGCCTTGTGTGTCTTTAATAATGGATGTGTAGAATGTGTCTGAACTCTATTTTTTTTTCTGTGAACTTTCAGCAAAATCTTAAAAGTTTCTGATGTGGTTACTGTTCTGCAGTGAAATTCATAGCTTATCCATAGTCCAAAGCATGCATTTCATGCTTGTACATTTGTAAATCTAAAGGATGCACTTAAATGTTTGCACAGATTGGTCTTAACTTTTGAAAGTGAGTTTTGTGATGAAAATTCTTAACTGTTACATTAGTGACAACACAAGAATGAACTGGGCTGTCAAAATTAGAGGATTTGTTAGGGAAAATCTTCAAGTTAAAAGGAAATGTCATTTCATTTTTTCATAGGAAACGTACTGTTTCCAATAGCTAGAAGGTGGCGGAACTTTTTTCTCTCTGCTCGTTCTTCCTTACCCCCTCATTTGAGTTAGTGTTCATGTGTCTCAAAGGTATGTTGTTTTGTTTTTTTTAATGCTATTTATCAGCAGTATAGCACTAAGTGATGTTTCTTGTTGGTTGGTATGCGCTTTCAGAAGACTATGGGAGTATGCTGCTTGCAGAGGCTCTGCTGGAAGAATGTTTGAAGGAAAACTTTGCCAAACTGAAGGACTCCATTCCACTGACAGAGAAGAATGAGCCAAAACTGAGTGAAGCTAAACAATATCTGACCAATATCTTAAGCAGAGGAAAACTACGAGTAAGTGGGCTCTGTCATAATTCTTGCCAACTGGATGCTTCTTTCATATGATTATTAGTCTGATACAAGTTGTTGGCATTGCCTGTTCATGTCCCTGTATGTACAGTGCTGTATTTATAGGTATTACTGATGGACTGGTAATTCAATACCCCTTTCCAGTGTCTTCTGTCGCGAGACTTGCTTTTTCACGTGCAAACAAATTATGTGCTACAAGTATATATTCTGTTTATTTTTTTATTAGAAAGAAGCAGGATAAATATTTAGGAATTCTCTGGGGTGGTGGGGCATGGCCACATAACGGTGCTGTCAGGCTAGCACAGCTGAGTGACCTGCTGCTGCTCCTGGTCTGAGGGAATTGTGTACACTCGGTCAGCTCCAGATCAGAGGTAAAATGTGCTGCAAGGTGCTGTCAGGCGTTTAAGGTTGTGGTGTGAGTCCAGGATTACAGCCTTGCATTGCTTTCAGTCTCTGCCAGAGAACTTATGAGAAGTTATGCTTTTATTTTATTTTGTGGTCTGGGTACGTGGTTGGTAGCTGCCTGCCAACTCAGCTGCAGAGCTTTAGTAGTTTTTTTAAGACTCTGACTCGATGGCTGCTGCTGTGTTGGTGTCCTTGGACACATAGTTGCATAACTGGCTTTAAAAAGACAATGAATTACAACACTCTGTTCCAGACTTGTATTACTTCTGGTCCTGAAACTTACAGGCTTGTTAGCTTGGAAGTAAATGTTACACTTTTGTCACGTTATTTTCCAGGGAGCACGTGTGCAGTGGCTTTTCTGGGGAGCTCCTTGAAAGTCAGCGTATTTAAAAAGTAAAAAGGAGGGGCGAAAGGAGTCCATCCAACCCTCTTTCTTTATAGTTTAGCACCAGTAACAGCCAGAATCACTGAATTCTTCCAGGTCTTGGTGTTAAGTTTGGCTGTGTCAATTGCCATTACTATTTTTTTTTGTTGGTGGTGACTTGGCTACTCGTGCAGCATGGACCCTGTGTTGACTGCATGTATTAAAAAAAAAGGAGTATGAAGGCTAGGAACCTTTTCGTGCTTACCAAAGCATAAAAAGGGTCTGAACAGATGTATTTTACTGAATTTTTTTTTTGTTACACAGATTTGTATGCATGTTTTCAATCCTTAAGAAACCAAACAGATCTTAGAAATAGCAGGCATGCCTTCTGTTTTTCTACTTTTGCCTAAAAATTCTTTGAGAGCTTAAGAAAATTTGGGAGCTTTCTCGTTCTTTAATTAAATGTGCAGAGGAGAGGGGAGCACTTGACTAAAAAGTGATGCTTTCTACCTAGTTTAAAAGCAGGGGATTTACTTGGTGTGTATGTAGGTAGTTCTGACAACAGCAGTCTTTTATGTGCTATCTGTGGCTGGTGAATCAAGAGTGGGTCAGCTGAAACCAAAGAGGTGGCTTGTCAGCTGTGTATTTCCAAACTGAGCTCCAAAGTAGTTGCCTGACCTTTGTTGCCTGCTGCTCTCACGAGCACAGCTGTAGGATCTCTAGGCACTTAAATCCTTCCTACTCTGGCCTGCAGAGCTAGCAATGTTGAGAGGAAAGCATTTTGAATCTGCTTAATCTGTTCTGAAGTACCTCATTCTTGCTGTCTGGTATTTTACCATGTAAACACTCTTTTCCTGTTCCCCCTCTGTTTCAGCCTAAGTATATGACAGAAGCTATGCTGATCCTAGGAAAGCTTCATTATGTGGAGGGATCCTACAGAGATGCCATCAGCATGTATGCAAGAGCAGGAATTGATGACCTGTCAACAAAAGATGAACCTCTGTACATGCTGCGTTTGGTAACTGAAGCCTTTGTTATTAAAGGTAAAGGACCATGTATGCATATTTGAAGTATGCTGTGTTTAGGTTGAAGTTGAAGGTATTTCTCCAAGTGATTTGATTGGAGCAGAGTTAGGGCAATGTTGTATGCTTTAGAAAATCCTACTGGGTATGGTCTGTGTAGTTTAAACTTAAAGGCATTATGGAGTCTTAGTCCATGGGTTTTAAACTTGGCTAGCTTGTAAAGAAAAGCTTGAAATTGGAAATCTTGTGGTAACTGTTGGCCATAAGTCAGCAACACACTTGAGCTTGTGTATCCATTTTGGGAAAATCTAAATCAAGCACTCAGCTGAATTGGGGCCTATCTTTCTTTTAGAAAGAGTTCATCTACTTGTAAATTTTAATGATTTCTGTGAATTAAGCAAGGACGATGTTTCCAAGTTTTAAACTCTGGACTAACAGAATATGTGCTTTCAAAGCAGGTAGTATATTTTTGCAATGCATGTCACACAGTATCAGACCTTATGTACAAACAGGAATCTCTCCTCCCCCTTGTAATTCTACAGACATTACACTGTTTGAGAGATCCTAATAAAAACTGCCTCTACGGGTAGTGAAATTGCATTTCCTTTTTGAGTGCGGGAAAGGAAGACCCTAGTCAGTTTTTGACTTAGGGGGAAAAAAGATCAGTAATCTTCTCCTTCATTTGCTTTCAGTTCCTTTATAAATGTTGCTCAAGTACTGCTACCTATCTACTGCTTTCTACTCTTTCCAGCATGTCCACCAGCTAATTAGGTGAATGAGAACTCTGATGATCAGATACCTTCAACTGGTATGTAAAAGAGTGAAACCAAATCAACCCAAAATACTGTTTGACTGGGCTGCTAGTATTACTGATAATAATTTCAGTGTTTCATGGTCTCACAGTCATTCCGCTTTTTTGAAAACCGGTTTGTGCTGCTTTGCTTGCTTTGATTTTTGTTTTCTGTGGCACTGGTTGAATCTGCTTCATTAACGAGCTTTTGTGGAGCAGGACTAATTTACTTGTAACTTGCACTAACACTTGCATGGCGCAGAGGAGTGAGTAACTGCCAGTGCATTCATAGCAGTGTATTTGAGAGCAGCTATTGGTGCACTCCAGAGTCTGAAGGAGATGTACTGTCCTCACTGGGAACTGGGTAAGGCCCTTGGTGAGGTGTGATATGTAATGATAAGGTATGCATGAACACTGATGGAATAACACTGTTCCTGTAAGGCCTTTCCTATGGTATTGACTACCTCACTTGCATATGAAGATATTGGGGGTGGAGGTGTTTGCCTCAGAGGATCAGACTAATTTTTTTTTTCCCGTGTGGTTTAGCACAGAACATAAATATTGTGTTGCCCCTGTGTTTGTGTGTAAACTGTAAGGAGCCCCTGCCATTGCAGAGCAACCTCTGTGCTATTACTGTTCCACAGATTTTATCCTCCATGATGATTATTTTCAGATTAGCCAAGATATCAAGGGTATAGTAAGTCACTCGGTATTCTACCAAAGTTTCTGACAGAGAAATGTCCTGCAGAGTGGAGCTTGTCCATCTCAGTTTGGGGAGGACACTCACTGCTAGGATCACTGTTGCCCCCATGCCATGTGCTTGACCTTCCGGTCTTGCAGAAACAGGCCCTTAAATGTTAGAAATTTGGACAGGTAACTATGGCAATAGCAGTGTGGATTTAAATTTTCATTTCAAAACATGTCTGTCCAGGCTGCTTCTGCAGGGCAAGTAGCAGCACAGAGTTGCATTATTTAAAATTCATTTATACTTTATGCTAAAGATTTTTCTTATTCCCCTTTTTCATTTGGTATCTCTGCAGAAATTCTGTTGATCCATACCATATTATTGCCTTTGGTTGAACTACTGTTAGCTTATGCAAGCTGAAACCTTCTTTAAAGACACTCTTGAACATCGCTGGTAGTAAAATTTTTGCAGGGATCATTTAGGCAACAATCCAGAAAAGCCACAACCCTGTCTTTATTTCAGGGCAGAACTTAGGTTCCCCGCTTAATTTCCTATTCAGATTTTCAGTAATGGGAGAAAGCAGTTGGTTTAATAGAATATCCCTGTTCATCCAGCACTAGTTAAATATCAGAACTTTGTATCACTTCTTGGTATGAACCTGAAACCACCTTGGTTTTGTGTAGCTAGTACTGCTGGGTTGTGCCTATATGCAGAATGCCAGTGTAGATTCTCAAGCACTCAGGATTATGCTGGAAAGGTCACGGAGGAAAGAAAAGTCAAATCAAAGGCACTCACGCTTATCCTTTTACGGCTGGAAACAAACAAAAATGTAATGAGGAAAGATATGGGATACACTGACAGGAGCTGCATAGATGAAGTCAGTGGTAGAAATGAAATTTTAACCAGCAAAACTGAGTTTGCTTTTTTTAGAGCACCTTTTGAGCTCCACAACACTGAAGGTTGTCACTGAGCTAAATCTCTGGGGTCTTCCTCTGAAGGTCCATAGTATGTAGTAAGTTCACATTATGGTAAGAAGCGGGATGGATTTGCACCAATGTGATTGGACTGCAGAAGTTGAACAGGGAAAAAAGTTTCTTGCTTGCCTTGCTCAGTAGATTTCCACGCAAGGTGAGTATCAAGCAGTAAACATTGAAGTTCTTTATAAATGCAGGGACTTGAGCAGTTGACAAGTCACAGGAGAAATGGCAGAGAGGGCAAGACTCTTCCAGTTTCTCAACTGACTGCTTTTGCTTGTCCTGTTTCTAAATCCCCACGTTGTGAGGAGAGGAGAAGTTCTGTGGGCACTGTAAGTGGAGCTCCGACAACAGTTTCATTTCTCAAGATGACTAATTTTAACCTCTATGGTTAGTTAATAGGTGATTGGTCTGTACTTGTCTCCTTCCTCCCCATCCTCCATGAAGTTAATTTTTCCTAAAACCTCTGCTCAGTTCACAGTACTGTAGGTAATCTCTGATGCAAGCAGTTCTGTCTGTTGCATAAAACAGTATTGAGTAAGCAAACTTGCTCTCATTTTGCTTCTAATTCACTTGGGACGTGTTGTGGCTTTGTTATGTGGCATTGTCCATTCGAAACAAGCAAGCAAAAAAGACTTCAGAACAACATGTATAACTGCCAGAGCCAATTGGTTTCCCTCTGGCTGTGCTTGCTGCAGAAAAGCTGCAGAGATCTCTGCTCTGAGTGGATAAATCTTCCTGGTAGTAGGGTGGGTCACAACCTAACCCTTTACAAACCAAAGTATAGCTCTAGCCATTTCAAGGCTCCTATGTTGTTGCAATGTTTGTTGCACAGCCTTTCTCGCTGCGCTGCACGAGAGCATGCCAAGAGCTGTGTTAACTGAAGGAGACTGTTGCCAGCCTGAGTGATGAAGGCTCAGGCAGGGTTGATGTGGTGTGTGGGTCCTGTCTTTGTAAATGACTGAGAGGGTCTTTGGCTTGTGGTCAGGATGTGTGGCATCAGAGCAGCTGCAAGGTGAGTCAGCCCCATGCAGAGGAGCTCCTTGTGCCCATCAGACCAGCTGTCAGGCCAGGCACTGGACTTCTTCTAACTGGAGGGGGGTAGCTTGGAGATAGGTAGCTGTCTAAATCTGTGCAGTGATGACATGGGATTGCAAATGGTATCTAGCTGGTTTTCTAGTGAGTTAAAGCTTTAACAGTCCCACTGCCTCTCTTTCTCCTTTTCTTCCTGTCCATCCTGCAGTAATTTTTGTGTTGTTATTGGCCATTTTCAGCTTGGCGTGGGTTTAGTTTGTGCAGCTCCAGTTTGAGCTCTCTACAGTCAGAAGCTGGCAGTTCTGGGGTGATTGATCACCTCTTCAAATGGCATCTGACGTGGATGAAGTGCATGGTATTGTACATACAGCCTCCTCTTTGGCGACTCTGAGAGGAGGCTGTGGACTAACTTGTTCATGGGTGTCTAAAGGTGGGTGAGATGAATCCCCGGTAAATTTGTTTCTAAAAGTTTTTTTTGAAAACTTTAGAAAAGAGAGCCATTGTATCAAAAGGCTGCAGTGTGAGCTCAGCCTTTTTAGACCTTTGAAAAATCCATGTGGAAGAGAACAAGGTGATACTGTGTCTGTAAGAAGCCTGGATCCTAGTCTGTGTTTTGTTGTAACAACTCCAACCACAAGTCACACATACAAGGAAATGAGACTTTGTTAGTTCAGTGGCTCCAAGCAATCTTTATTTTGTTCTTGAACCCATTTAAGTAATTTAAAGATGTTTGAGATCTGTAGTGTGACACTTCTGAAAAACTGTAAGATCATCAGAAACTCTGCTGGATTGAGCCACTGGTCTTTAGAGCCCTCCTAAGAGCTGTGCATGCTATTGCTGAAAGCAGCACCCTGAATCCACCACCTGAGGGTTCTTCCTGAGCTTGATAATGCTAAACAGCCTGGAGCCTCCAGCCAGGGTTCTGGGTTCAGTCCAGCTCTTTATGGGTTTTTAGGGTTTTTTGTTTGTTCATTTTTAGGACGAATTGCGGATCTTATGTGCTTTCCTGTTTCTCTTATGGTTGTATCTTTTAAAACCTCAATGATCATGAGGTCAGTATTGCTTGGAAGTATATTGTTCTGCTTTCTCCCCATGTGAAATCTTTGTCTTGGGTTTGTAATACTGGAAGTGGTTGTTTGGAGGTTATGGTGGTGTCCTGAAAGGAAAATGGTGGTATCACACAGACATAATAAACAGAAAAACTGACCTTTTACTTGGTTGGTTTGAAAACTACCCACGTGGTTTTAATCATGATTTTAAATTGACCAGCTGAAGCCTCAAAATTTGAATAATCTATTTTAAACTTCCTTTGTGCTTGTGCTGCTTAATTAATTTCTTATTTTGTTGGTTTGCAGAACTATTAAAAACATGTTGGTTTGCATTCGTAACCATAAGTCTGGTATTAAAATTGTTCATTCTAGCTAATCAAAGGATATATTACCCACTTGTTTTGACATTTGCTTGCGTGCCATTCATTTTCTAATATGGTTTTCTACAGGGTGATTAATTTCCTAGGTGAGATCTGTATTCAGCTGCATTTGTTTGGAAATTAGAATAAAATGTACAGTTAAAGATAGCTTTATTGCAAAGCTAAATTCTGATAAATCTACTTTTTCTTCCTGTCTTTAAAGAATTTGGTTAAGGAAATCTTTTCAGTAAAACAAATGAATTTCACTTGCTACTGACAATGTTTTAACTCAATGTTTCTGATAAGCGTTAAAATGGGTAAATTTCTTGTTATGTGTGCATTTTTTAAATTTTTAATTCATAGATTAAAATGGGAAAAATAAGCTTTCCTGTTTGTTTTTATTTAGTCAAAGCTTTGTTGGTTCATCAGCTTTGAAAGGCTAATCATTGAACTAAATTAGTGGAGAGAACTGAAAGGGAGAAGGAAACGTGGGTGTGTTTTCTTGGGGTTTTTTTTGTCCTCCCTGGAAGAGAGCGCCTTTATTTTAAAGACTCATTTCAGTACCTCATCAAACTCTTATTTCAGATCCTAAGCCAGTAACTTCTCCAGTTCATTTTTTTAACTAAAAGCTACTGATCCCGTAGTGCAAGGATATATTCCATTAAAACAATGTTAATGGGTTACTGTGTGTTATAGGCTTAACTTAAGCAGCCTTACTTTTAAATAGAGTCCTTCCGAAAACAGAATTTCCGGTTAGCTTCTCTGGGATGAGATTTTTGTCCACGTAGTTTTTGATGAATGAGATGGCAATACCAAAGCTACTGAGTTCACTGGAATACAGACTCTGTGGAATGATTTTGAGTGCCAGTAGTTTGAACAATTTCAAGTAGAGATAAACTGAGTTTGAAAACATTATGTAGCTTTGCAGGGTCATAATTTATTTCATAATCTTCTTTTGAAAGTGAATTTACACTTCTAACTTCTTTTTGCAGGAAGCATTTTTAGTTCAGGTCATGTTTTACAAACCTGTTAACAGGCTATACGTGCATTTTCTGAACCTGCTCCTCATTTCAGAGGGCATAGCATTTTGCAAGGTGCATTCTCCTTTTTCCAGAGAAATCTTTGGAATACTATCCTGCCTCTTGAATGCAAAAAAAAACCCCTCCCCATGGTTATGCATACTCTTGTGCTTGGGATCTTTTCCATGGGCTGATTTAAGAGTTCTTGAAGTTCTCTAAGAAAAACTTCGCTGTAATACCTAAAAAGAGATGGGGGGGGGGCATCTTACTATGTAAGGACATACGTTATCAACTGAGATGTGTAGGAAATGGATTAATAGAAGGTTGATGGCATTTTTTCCATGTTCAAATAAGTAATTTTCTTTATGTCCTCTCTGAGCACTAATGAGGGAAAGTAAAAGCTTGTTGTAATTGCATGTCTCAAGATGTGGATGATCCATTTCTGTGTTATTGTTCAGTAGCCACATAACTACAAGGAAAATATCCAGATCTGCTAGTGGTAAAAAAAGAGGGAACCCAGCTCTTCTTCCNAAAAAAAAAAAAAAAAAAAAAAGCTGAGTTTTCATCCTGCCTGCATTGCTACTACTGACTGACCTGGGGGCAATGTGCTATAAGGTACCCAGTTAGCAGAAAAATGGGCAGGGAAAATCCTAAGAGCCTGAATTCTCTCCCTACCTCTCCCCATTAGTTTCTGTCAATTATTGTGTCCTTTAGGCACTGTTGACATTATGGCATGCTTACTGTAGGCTTTTACTTGAGAGTTTAGATCTTCTCTACCCTAATCATCCTATTTAGATCAGGAGAGTTGTTACTTTAAAGTCTGCTGACTTTGCTGGGGCTCCAGTTCACTACTGTCTGGAACCTGCCCACCTTGGAACCAACAATGCTGGCTGTGGCACTTGAATTCCTTGTAGTGTTCAGGAGAACAGCTAAGACTTTCCTAAAGACAACACCAGTGTTCCTCGTAGTCTGTAGGAATGTTTGTTGATTGTGATGAGCCAGAATTATACTGGGCACAAAGTTAAGAAGAGAAAAGCATAGGTTTGGGTGAAAGTTGTGGGAAAAATTATCTAAAACTTTGCTTTCACTTTTTTCGTACAAATATATTGCTCTGGGATGGTAATGAGCTTCATGAGGATGATTGACACTTGGCAGTATGCAGCTGTGTTAACCTAGATGTTGCTTTTGAGATGATATACTGGCTTACAGTAGTCTCCTCCTATTCCTTAACTGCTGTTTCTTCTGTTGGCAGCTACTCGGTGACGTTACTTTCGCCAGTATTTTCAGCTGCTGCTGTGACTAAGTAGAACTGCAATGGGAGAAAAAATTTGTTTGCTTTTCTTTTTTAATTTTTTTAAAAAGGGTCTGTCAGGGGCAGGATACACATTCCTTTATGTTGGAAACCTTCTCTGATGACTAAAAATGGGTGAGATTCATAGCTCTGAGCGTTGAGATCTGTGGGGAGATGGGTTCCTTTAAACAGAGCCTAAATAATAAAACTAGTTTTCTTGCCTGACCGTTAGGAAAATTGAGTCCCAGCCACAAGGATGTATGATGCAATACAACATTAAAAACTGCATAACTGAGGGTGAGGCATTTTGTTGGCAGAACTTGTTTTCGCTTTTGCTTGACAAAAACTGCATCTTTTAAATGTTAATCCACATCAGAGAGAGAGAGAGAGACTTTGTTCTATACCTGGTATACACTTCAAAGTGCTAGTGTTCACAATTCTGCCGGCTAGACAGGAAGCATGCTGTTTATTCATGTTGGCATCAGAGTAGCTGTCTGATAGGCAAAAGCCCCAGTTTGTAGATGCTGACGTCTTGATAAAAGAGCCTAGT
Source organism: Fregata magnificens (assembly GCA_013389945.1). NCBI lineage: Eukaryota > Metazoa > Chordata > Aves > Suliformes > Fregatidae > Fregata > Fregata magnificens. Next base: position 75,031 of record WAAD01018629.1, on the reverse strand, counting down.
ATTAGTATGTCTTATTTGGGTTTTCAGAATAGAAATTTAAGAGTTTGGAGTTGCTTTTATGTTGTGACAGTGATGACTTCAAAGCTGTTGCATGTTGGTGAATTGTGTGCCTCGGTGCTGCTGCTTTCCAGTTTGGATGTGAAAGAGTTGCCAGGCCTAGCTTTGGCATTCTTGGTGCACTTAGGCTTCCTGTGGCAGCCGGGGAAGCAGGTTTTGCTGCTGCACTCCATGAGCTCTTGTCTGCTGTTGAATAGGGTAGTTTACTTTTTTTTTGCTGTTTGCATTTTAGAAGTAGTTTGTTTAGCACATCTGCTATGCACAAATGCAGCATGGGAATGATTTTAGACTTCTGAGGAGAGTTAGCTGCAGGCCACTAAATGCAAATAACTGAACTTTGGAAACTGCAAAAAGTAACTTCTTGTTCCTTTTGTTAATGTGATTTGATTTCTGTGATAGTAAAGTTTTGTTAGTCTTCCACTCCCTTCTCCACACACAATTGCAGGTGCTGGTTGCATGCACGCACAAAACCTTCTCCACCTCCTGCACTATGATTTAGTTCTCTAAAGCTGTGGGGTCAGCAGCATCAGGAGATACAATAATAGTTTCACATGTTTTTCTGAGGAAACAGAACAAGAAACGCACAATGCTTATGTGGTAACATGAGACAACATGCTACACTCTTATTTTCACTAAAAGAAAACAAATACAAATGTAATATCAGATGGCCTAAGCTAGAGGTAGCTTTTAGATGGCTATGATGCTGTCCCCATGCTGGGGCTGTGTTGTGTAGCATGCTATGTGTCCAGTGGCTATGGGAAGACTTCCATGTGCTGGTTTACCTTGGAGTAAGCTCCAGATGTCTTTGACCATCTTTTAAGTGACAGGGGAACAAGCCTGTTAGTCCAGACAGTCCTATGTCTGTTCTAAAAAAATTTAAGTAGAATTGGCTTGAGTGCTTGATACAAATCAGCATAGCAAAATCTGAATTACCTTCCCCTCTTTTTCTTCCTACTCCCAAAGTACACATGAAGGTGGGGTAGTCTGGTTTAGTGACTGTAACTGCAGCTAGAAGAGAACTTTCTCACTGTTGATGCTGCCTGGCAGTGATGCAGATAAGCTCAGGCTGAATAAATCCCAATACTTGGTAATCAGCACCATCTGTCTACCTTGTGCGCCATCCACTTTTCATTTTTTCTCTTCTGCTTCTGTCTCCTGTATTTAGACCAGGGAAAAATGTAATTCTTGCAGCATGCTGTGAAAGTTTATGGATGTGGATGGTGTTGACAAAGTCCTTTAGATGTGGACCTGTAAGAGATCGCTGTTCTCCCCTGTGTTTGCTGTGCCCCAGAGCATCGCTCCAGCAGAGGTATCTCCTTAACTGCTGTCAGATATGTCATGGAATGGAGGTGGCCTCATGTACCAGGACAATTAATACATTATAGCAGTGGACCCCGAAGTGGGGTGTGTGTGCCCCAGGGGGTGTACAAGATGATCCACTGGGGTGCAGGAGAAAAATATTGGAACTTCTATTTATATTTATTTTTTCTTTTAAAAAAAATCATTAAAATTAAGCTTTACTAATGTATTGGATTGACAGTGGTGCCCTTGCTCAGTCTGTATGTCAGAGAGTCTCATGTCATGTATAGCCCACAAAGTGTCTTGTGGAAGAGTGGGTGTTCCACAGTGCAGAGAGGCTGATAGGGGCACCCTCACTTGTTTGTTCACTTCTAGTATATTGCAGTTCACATGTATCTGGTTAAGTGGATTTATGTATTATATTATCTAGTTTTAACTAAACTAACCCTCATGAAATGGACAAGTAGCGTAAAGATTCCACCAAAGAAACTGAGGATTGCAGGTAATACTAATAACACAAGCACGAGTGAACAATAAGAAAACGGCAGAGCTGACACTGCTCGTAGCATGAGCTCTTCATCAGCCACATTAGCAGGTAAAAGCAATGACGGTCTAATCAGATCTAATGAGAGATGTTTAAAGTCCAGTGATACTCAATTCAGTACTTTAAAAAATTTCGTTAAACTTAATGATAAATTTTTAGAAACTTCTTTTGATGTTTCTTACGTGAGCACAAAAGATGAAAAAACCACATACCATTGGGGAAATGCTTGTTCTTCCTGCCGTTGCAAAATGGCTGAAATAATACACGGAAGACAATATGGCAACAAACTAAAATGCATTCCTTTGGAAGACACATAGAGGTTTGCTATACAGTTGCATGAAAGTACAAATGTTTCTAATATGTAAGGAGTTTGCTAGATTCTGGTTCAATAATGAAATACACTAAGAACTACTTAGCAGCAAAGTGGGACCCAGAAGTGCACAAAGTGCTATGGGATGTCTGAATGGGGTTAACTTTATAAACACAAGACTTTTTAAATAGAATCTTTACAATGCTTTGTAATGAGATGGGGCATGACCATGAAAATCTTTTGTACTGCACCAAAGCTCACTGGTTGTCTCGTGGCAAAGTGCTTAAAAAAGGTTGTCAAACTTAAAATGAGTTATGCCTTTCTGCTTTTACAAAAAGTCAAGTGTTCTGAATTTGCTGACCTTTTCAGTTATGACAGGTGGCTGTCAGTAGCATGCTACCTAGCAGGTTTTTTTGAAAAAATAAACACATAAATATATAATAAATACATTGTAAAGCAGTGTGTGTATATAACTATATACATACGTTGGGTGTGCATGCTCAATAATTTTTTTTTTTCTTTTTACTCATGGGGTGTATGATCAAAAAAACTTTAGAGACCGCTGTATTACAGGTTAAAGCAAAGGTTCAAAGATCAGCCATGAAGCTTAACAGCAGCCAGCTGATAGGCAGCAGGTCTTGATATGCTCAGGAAAATGGGCATCTTTGGATTAAGGTTGCTGATTTCTGCTATGCAGTAAGATACGCAGTGTGATGCAGAGCCTACACGGCATTGATCAGGGGTAGGTGACTGAGGTTGCATCTCAGGGGAGTGCTTGCCACCTTCTGGCTTCACAGCCACTCAATCAAAAAGCTGTTCTAGTTTTAACAGTCAGCTTTAGCTGTAATTACAAGTCTAACCAGAGTTCTTAATTTTGAAATAATTGGAGTAACATTGTTAGCATTGGTTTATTGCATCTAGTGGGAAGGCTGGGAGTGGGGTCTTGAGTTCTGCTTTGATGAAACTAAGCAGCCTTGCACAGGTTACTTAAATTTTCAGGCTTCATTCCCCACTTATGGACAAAAAGGTCTTCAGATAATTTTATTTAGGGTTACTGGAATTTTCTGCCTCTCTACCTTTGAGACTTTTACATGAAAAATACCCCAAGGTTATAATGGATTGCTGTGAATATACTGGGCTGTTTTGTAGCAATAATCTTGTATAATAGGAAGCAGTGGTGAAAGCAGTTTGTGCAGCTTGCTTGCAAAACTAAACTTCTCTCCTCCTCCCCACCTTTCATGAGGTGCAGTATGAATGAATGTGTTCAAAACCAAAGGCTTCTAGGCCTTTCTTCCCCCCTCTTCTTCTTTTGCATTGCAAATAAATCCTGCTGAAAAATCATAGCTTAATTGCTGGGGAGATGAGTGTCAAGACCTATGATGTGAATTATTTAAACTGCTGTGAATTGTGGCAGAAATAATGTATAGTGCTGGGTCTTGCCTGTGTCAACCTAATCCCGACTGCTGCTTTGGCTTGTTGTGGTTGAGGTAGTTTTGCTTTCCAGGACACTATAGTGTAATAGGTGGATTGAGGGCTGTGCTCTTAAGTTCAAACCTTAGCTGGTGGGGCAGGCTAGTCATAATGCAATCTGTAAAATGGTTTGGTTGTGCTTTTGAATGTTGTCTTTGAAAAGTGTTTAGTATTCTGCTGAACTTTGATTAGTCAGCATGCATGTGTATATGTTTGAAGAGCTAGTCTTAAAAATAGTCTTGTTTCAATGCTAATTGATTTCTCTAGAGACACACTTCTGAACTAGGATGAAGGCCGCATGCTAGAAATGAAGTGCACCCGTCCCTTGGCAACAGCTACGCGGAATGACCTGGCATTTGCCAGAGAGTGAGAACATGCACACAACCAGTTTCCTTGCAGCAGTTGCCATGCAATACGTTCACACCTGGCTTACCTCAAGACAAATTACTTAACTGCCTGTAGCTAGAGTAAAACTATTGCATGCACTTAGCTTAGCAGCACACTGGCTTCTGGCCAGTATGTGTGGCACAGGAGCATAGGTACTGTAACTTTGCTCTGCAGACTGGGGCTGATGCTGTTGGCAGGACTGTAATTTCCACCCTAAGCTGTCTTTTGCTTCAAGTTGCCATAGCTGTGCTCAACATGAGTCTAGCACCAGGACACAACACAAGAGGTAGGCTTCACGCTCTGTGTGCTGTTGTGTTTCTTTGATTCCTTCCTTAGATTGCTAGGTAGCTCTGATGCTCCTGGGCTAGGGGGTTTTAGCAGCTGCAGGCTAACACTGTTGGTGAAAGTAGTATGCTGCTGCTGACCCTGAATTCTTGCACCTATGAATCCACCATTCCCTAGTTGTGTAAATTCATCCAAATACAGGAGGCCAGAAGTCTGTGTAAAAAGGAAAATGAAAAGAACCTGTGAGTGGATTGGTATATTCTTCCTACTCAGAAGGAGGAGTGCTGCTGTTTGGTGAACTAGTTGATGAACCGGAGGAAAAGAAGAAAGCCACCTCAGCCTCCTCTTCTCCCTCATGGTTGTGCAGTCTCCATGTATGCACTGAGACTTTCAAGAGCAGGCTGGGTAACACCCTGAGCTGGCCCTGCTTTGAGCAGAAAGTTGGACCGTGGACCTCCTAGGATCCCTTGCAGCATGAATTTTTTGTCTCATTTGTATTGCTGAGAATCTAATACGTCATGTCCATGTGCACATGTATGTTCCAGTTCTGGTAATAACATCACCTCAGAGCATTGAAGCTACGTGATCTGTTGTCTTGCCTTAGCAAGGACTGAGTGACATGAAAGTGGAAATAAGCCTTCATAAAATCTCCCCTTTCAGGTTTCCATAAATGAGAGTAGTGCATTTCAGCTCTAGGAAGAAATTAGTTCAATGACACCTCTTACAAACCTTATGGGTTTGGGTTTTTTTTTCTGACATAAATGCAGGCTAGCTTTAGAAGGGGAGAAGAAGGGGCAAAGATTATAGAGAGATCAAGAGCCAGAGATGAATCTTTGGGAGAACTAGAGGAGGTGAATGGCCTTATCTTTATGCAGGAAAGAAAAACAGTGTTTCTATACATAGAAAGTTACTGCCTCTGAAGTGGGTGGAAAGAGTTTGCTGTTTTAAAAAGGGTAATCTGGAAGCACGTCTCTCCTTAAATCATGAGCTTGGGCCATACTCCATTAGAAATCTGTATCTTCACTATATAAAACGTTCTTATGGTCTATATATGTATGTATATATTTAAATTTGGGCACCTGATTCGTATGAGAAAAATTTTAGCATAGATAAGTTATAAGTTGGTATTATCTTGCCATAACTGCTTGTGAAAAATACCTGAAGACCCTTTACCTTAACCAGCTGCCAAGAAAGCATATGGCTTTATGCTTTACTCAGAAGCTAATTCTGTCCTAGCAAGAGCTATACTTCTCTTGCTAAATCCAGTTTGGAAGTAGCATGCGCTTTCATGTCTTTCTGACACTTCTTGGGAACTGAGTTGAATTTAAAATGTATGTTGTGCTGCAAAGTTTTTGCTGTGCTGATAACTGGGGGATGGAGAAGAGTTAGTGGAATTTGTGCTCTCAGGACTGGAGGGCTTGTAAACAGTCTTGTCCAATGGCAGCTGGGCAAATCTGTAATCATTGGGGCTTTGCACTGTGAGAACTGAACTGGTGGCTGCAAGAGTAGGGACCTTTTGTTGTTATTCTTCTGTTCTTCACTTTGTCTACTGGATTTGCAGTCTGCTTGTTCTAATTTTTCTTGCAGAAAAAATACAATTTTTCATTGCATTTCTGTAGTAGGGAAGAATAGCCCTGTTTGGATTCTGTAGAAGATTTTGTACTCTGATGACATCAGGTCAGTGCGTATGGTATTAGCAGAAAGAACCATGACTAATGTCACATCATGTGGGTCACTTTTCCTTCTTGCCCTTTACAAGTAGAAAAATGTGTGCAATGTAGCATAGTATCTGTTTTAATACACCGTATATTGCTCTGTACCTACTGTGGCAAGAAACCTTTTCGGAGACGTTTGTTCCCCTGTCTCTTATCAGCCCCAGCTCTGGTTTTCTGACCGCATGGATGGGCACATTTGTTGTCAGTCCTTGGTGCTGGTAAAGGCTGCTTGCTTTCCTCCCCCACATCAGAGCTTAGAGATAGTAGCTGCTTGCAGTGGGCTGTAGCGTGTATGTAAATGGCTTTTTATCATCCTGTTCTCTCTGTGTGACATCTCCCACGATAACCACCCCCATACAGACTGTGCTAGGGTGGCTCTTGCAGTTTGATTAGATGCTGCATGTGTATGAATGTCAGTGGATTGTACTGGATTTCTTTCAGGGCCCTCAGCCCCACTTTGCACTTCAGGGGATGGTGGTTTTGAAATGCAACACTTCTTGAAATTGATTTTCAATTAAAGGGAATGACTAGAAATTCAGAGGTAGATAAAACTGAGACAGATCTAAGAAGAGTATTTGTAGGCTGATGGTTCTAGCTTCAGCACGGGATGGTTTTGTTTTATGTATAGAGAGTTAACATCTCCTTTTCCCCTTCATTACATAGCAACAGGGTTAGGAAATAGAAGCTTTGAAATAATGGGAAAACAACCCATGATCACCACCTATGAAGTCAGAGACTTCATAGATGGACTAGAAGACAAAATCTGTTACGTGTTGGATGCTGTACAAGGTGTATGTCAGTAGAAAGGAGAGAACACAGAGTGGGCATTAGTTAAAAGCAGCAAAATGATCATCGTCTCTGTCCCCCACACACTGTCAATTTCAAGTAAATCCATTCCCCCTGCTCTACTCTGGTCAGGATTTTCAAAGGTGAAAGGTACTAACATGTGTTCCTCCAAGATACAGGTCCCTGAGGGAACGTGCCATGCACTTCTGACTTGGGAGAGGGCAGAAGGAGTGGGGAGCCACCTCCTGAGCTTGCACCAGTGGGGCATCTTCTCTTCTCAACCCACTGCACTAACTGCTCGTGTCTGGCTCAAATGTAAGACATGAGATAGGGAAACTCCTAGCAGAGTAACCAAGGGGACAAAACAGAAACGTTGAACATGAGAAGTAAACAAAGCTAAGACTGCCTAGGAACCTCAGGGTCCTCCAGCATGAGCGCTCGTACTGCATCATTCACAATGGGGAGACCTGGCTTCCCATTGCCGCCTCACGGTGGTTTGTTGTCAGACTCCTGAAATGAGCTGTTCTGAGGTGCTGTGCCTCCTGGGATTGCGAGGGCCCAGGAAAGCATGGCTCTGGGTCTGCACGGTGGCTCTTCATGTGGAGCAGAATCCTCTGCCGTATGCTGCAGCAGTGTAAATTGCTTCCTTGGAGAAGCTGTCCAGACAGCTGAACTCTTTCTTTTTTCATCACCTCTGTGGATCTGTGTCAGGGACACTAGGATTTTGTGTTACATCTTACACACTTTTCATTGGTATTAGGGAGTTGTTATATATAGAATTTATTGGGAAACACATGCTGAACTTTTTACAACCTGTGTTGGGCTACTGGGCATCAGTGCAGTTGTGTTTGGTTTAGAAGACCTGAGTTTCCAAGCAGTGGTGTATTGTAGACTTCCAGTGTGGAATAACTACACTGATCAGATTAAAATTGGTATGTGGATGTGTAGCTCTTCAAATAGATATAGAGATATAAAGGATGTCATAGTGTGATGCCAGACAAGAATCTGATAATAAAAGATTTTCATGTAGGGACAGTAGCTGTGGATCTTCAACTAACATGCTCTTTGTTTGTAAGTGGGGTTGGATGATGAGTTTTAGTAGTACAAAACCCAGTGGTTTTTCCTTTCTTTGGAAAAGAGGGTGATCCTGTGGTTAAAAGTCTCTTGTGCCTTGCCAAGAGCTTGCTGTGTGTCCATGTGCAATTTGCATGTGCTCAGATTTTTCGAGAGAGGCCTCAGATTTTCCAACTTTGTTTTGGTATCATTTTCCAGGTTTTTTTCTCCCTCAAAACTGCCGCTTATTGAAAGCTTCACTTGGACTAGTGGATGCTTAGAAATTCCAAATCCATGTGCCAGGGTGTTTCTGAAACAGCACTTGTGTTGAAGCACCCAAAATCTATAGCTGCCTTTGGAAATATAGGCCTTAATTTTTCTGCTTGCTCATCCCTATCAGAGAGAATGTCTGTCCTTTCTTCATAAACTATTTGAAAGGCACTGTAGAAGTGTGCAGTGGCACTGTGTATTAGAGCAGCATGACAAAAATGCCTTGCATGTGTAGGAATTACGTTTTCCTGGGGGTCTTTTCCTGAAAGTCACTAAATCAAGGGGGAAGCCCACCTATGGAAAAACTTTCCTGTCAGCTGGTAAATGAAGGAATAACACGGCCATACTGCTGTTGGTGGGCTCCAGTTAAATAAGGTATTGCCATTTTGCAGGTCTGTCACTGGAGCGCTCAACCAACTCAATTGCCTCGCGTGCTCGACTGTGTGAAAGGGAGGAGGAAGTCATGGCTTGTTTTGAGACAGCGTGTGTCATTGCCCAAGTGTACTTGCAGGAGCTTGAAAAGGTAAGAAGAAATGTGCTCAGGGTGTTACCTGATGGCCTGGGTGGAATTTCCAGGGTTTTGACAGCAAAAATGATGGGGAAATGCCACGTGATCATAGGCAATAAGGAGTATGAGAACGAGTTGGAAGGAGTGAGGTGTCTCAGTATAAGCAGTTGCAAAACATCAGTTTTTCTGGTCTTTGTCTGTTTCCTCTGAGAATGAGGTCTGGAAACGAGTTTTGCCTGTGGTGAAGCACTGAGTACTTCAGATATTCTCAGTTTGTATCTCAAGTTTAGCTCTTACTAAAGAGGGACTACAAACTTTGCATGGCAAGTGCCAGCATGAAGGAATCCAAGACATTTTACATACCTGCTGTGTAAATTGATACACAGTAGTGGATATGAGATCCCTAACAAGCTGAAAGTAACCTGTTTGGGTCAGCCCTAGCAGTTTAACTGCCAGTGCTGCACCTTCTCCAAGTAAAACTGGAGGAACCTAGATCATTAGTAGCAAGTAACTGCTTAGGCAGTGGTTGGCTAGGATGCTGGGTAAGATAAGTACTGTGAGCCCTCCGCTGAGCTGTAATATGTGCCACTGATTTGCTGGGTGCATGCTTAGTGGTATCTATCTCTGTAACTTTGCCTAGCTGAGTTTAACAGGGCATACCATGCGCTTCCATGCCCTTCCTTTGCCACATGTTATGCTTGACACCAGCAGCACTGATGGCAATGCCTGTTACCTGTTCTTCTGTAACTTAACAGCCTTTGACCTTCAGACCAGATATTTCTGCTTTTCTCAGCAGCAAAGCTGTGTGTCTGATCCAGGTTTTGTTTTTAATTGCATTAAAACAAGAAAAAATGAGCTTAGTACATACATAAAAATTCATTAAGAAAGCCAGCTAACAAGTTGTCTGGTCTGTTTCTTTGTAGGAAAAAGCTGAATGGCTTTTTTATTTAAAATTAAGTATTGTCCTTCCTTTGTGGAAGGATGAGTTCCTGCCAGTACTGGGCACTGTAAATGTTTTTACTGACAGCTTGTGTCTTTGAAGAAGGGAAGGAGTTTGAACTGTAATTCATTCATCTTCTGGACACAGAGGCAAGGATGCAGGATTACTGATAGATGTACTAAAAGTCCATAGGCCTTATCCAGTCCTGGATGTAAAACCCTGCTTTGGAGAGTCCACACAGGGCAACTTTCAGCAATGAAAGCTGTTTGTTATCAGTAAGGAAGCAAAAGCAAGAAGGGTTTGATAGGAGAAACAGGAAAGGCTAAGGTTCTTCCATCAGGACCCATGATAGCTTACTAACTCTTAACAAATATTTATGTTATGTTAAGCTAGACATACCTACTCAAACATTGTATTAATATTTCTGTGCAAGATGCTGGATCTCTGTGGCTGGAGTAGTACTTCTGAATCCCTTGGTATTAATGTGTAGCTTTCTACTTACTTTATTAAAGGTTGGAAAGTAATAAGGGATGGTGTTTCAAAACTCATATTGCATGCAGAATACTTTGTGGAAGTCACTGTACAGTTTATTTTAAAGTTGACTTTGAAAGGTTTTTGAATAGCTAATGAAGGTAAGTTTTCGAGTAGTCTGAGGAGGAATCTGATAGCAGAAGGTAACATTTTATTGTTGGAGATATCTCTGGCTTGTGAGGAACTGGCTAGTTCAAACAGTTGTCTGTAATCCCAGATATTTCTTTGCTCCTCTCACAGACCTTAAACAACACACATTCAAGGAGTATCAAGGGCAGTAACATGACTTACTCTGAGTTTGAACTTTCCTACTTCCTGGAAGCAGCTCTACAGAGTGCCTACGTGACTCATTTAAAGAAGGGGTAGGTGGATGCAGATGTTAATAAAAATAGATAATGTTGCATGTTTTGTCTCAGAACAGATCAAGGCTTATTTCTTTGTATGTGTTCTATTGCGACTTTTTTGCTGCTGGCTCACTTTAAGTCCCCTCAGTGTCTTTCCCTCCCTCCTATTTGTGTCTCTCTTAAGAGTCCTAAACCTCGTTTTTCCAGACCCAAAAGTAGGGTGGAGTAGAATAATTTTGTTGTCTTGACTCAGCTCTGTTCCCTGTGGAGACGAGGGGAGTTTGACCGTAAAGAGAGAGTGGAATTTACACTGCTGTGTGCTTTTAAAATGTTCAGCCACAGGGCCTGTTTTAGAGCTCAGTGAAGTCTTAAGGGTAGTTTCTTTCTTTCTTTGTTTGTTTATTTAATGTCTTAAATGTCCCGATCAATACCCCTGTGTGGTTTTACTAGAGAGAATGCATGCAGGAACAGTGCTGCTCCAGGTTATTTATTATGCCTCTGAAATACAGCTCCCAGTGAACCTTGGAAGGGCAAGAGGAGTTGGTATCTGCAAGCCTACACTGAATTTCGCCTGAGGAAAACCTTCTCGAGAACAATAAAAAAGACATTGTAAATGCCCACTTCCAAAGGCCATCAGTAAGGGCACGCTGTTTCCTAAAACAGGCCATGTCTTCAAACGTAATCATCTCTGTTAAGCTGATGGAGAGATTGCCATGTAGGGAGGGTGTCTCTTCATGATGTGTAAACAGTACTTGTAAGAATTCATCCTTCCCTGGTCCTGTTCTTGCACCGTATTATCCCATCTCAAGGAATCGGATACTGAATTTCTCACTGCGCTGTATAATATTGCTGGTCAAAGTTTTATAAACTTTTTTTAAGCAAGCCATCTCTGAAAGTTTTTCATTTTGGCTGTTTTTTTTACCCTCAACCCCAGTCAAAGATATTTTCTCATTTTCTTCACTCCTCCTCCTTTTCCTGCTACTCAGCAGGATGAATGGAGAAGAAAGCGAAAAATGAGGGGAGGTTGAAAGGAAGAAAACTAGAAAAAAAAAATCCCAGCGGAAATCAGTTTAAATTCTTCTGTAGAAAACTGATACCATTTTTTGAGTCTGTTGCAGGAGGCGTTGCTTCTTGTTTAGGGCTTTTTTGCTAGTTTTTTTAATCCCCCAAGAATGACTTTAAATGCAATTGTGAATAGCCTCTATGTTCCCCATTCTTTCATTAAAAGCCTGCAAGTACAGTGAAGCTGTACTTGTAAGCATATCCATGAGAGGTGCCTTCAGGTAAGCCTTGTTTAACCCAAAGGCTTACAAATACACAAAACCCAAATGTTGTGAAATGATGCCTTTAGTCAAGTGAGTACAAGTTTATGTGTAAAGAAAGTATGGAATTATAAGGTGTGGTCTCAATATCACCTTGGCAGCAGGGGACAGGTATGTGGTTTTCCTGGGTGAGTTGGTGGTTAACCAGCTGTGGCACAGCATGTGCTTTCCTAGCCTTTTGACATTCTCATGGTGAACAAAAAGCTCAGGTCTTGCCAGTAAGCTCATTAACTATGTGATAAAATAAAATCTCTTTTAGAACATATGGCACTGACGTCCTCTAGGCACCTTTTGAATATCAAACTCACTGATGTTCATTTTATTCAGCAATGGTTTAAATTCAATCTTCATCAGTTCAATATATCCAGTGGGTTGTTTTAGCTATTATTGTGGGCCCTGCTTGCTCCCTTCCCACATTATTTTAATGACAGTCTTTAAAAAAACCAATCAACCAAATAAACAAACAACGAAAAAAAACAACCCACAAAAAACCCTACAGGAAAACAATTTGGAATAAAAATACATGTGTGAATTAAGCAGCGCTTTGATTATAAGCTGAATTGCTGCAATAGCAGGAGAATGTTCTCTGTAGCTGTCTCCTGATGAAAGAGCATCCCAGTCGGTGCGATAGAGCTCCTGTGGCTGGGACGGGAGTGGAGCCCCACGCGCTCCTCACCTCCTCCAGTGCAAGTGAGAAACACCAGCCAGGGAAATGAAAGGTCCAGTGGCGGGGGAAAGGAGCCCAGTGGGACTCCACAGCTTGTCTGTGCCCCCCCAGCTGGTATTAATGTATGGTTGCTGCCACGAGAGGGCATAAGCAGCATTGGGATATATTAAGGAAAGCGGCGGGAAGTGGGAAGAAGCTTTTTAGGATGCTTCATGTGTATAATGAATTTCTCCACCTGATATTGAACAACTCAAAGAAACACTCTTGTTCTCCTTATTGCTTCCAGCATGTTCAGGCAGGAAATAAGCCTTGGATGATGAATGCTCAAGCTGGCAGGGGGGTAGGTCCTATCGGGTAGGATGTCCTTCCCCAGTGGCACATGTGTACAAAAGAAATAGTGAGTGCTTTATTCTTGTCTTACCAGGCAGAAGAGCTGAGGGATATGAGTGGTGTTGTCATGCTTTTGTTCCTGCTGGCAGGAACAGGCATGCTCCTCTCGGAGCACAGTCAGGGATGCCCTTTACTCTTGCAGCGTGCAGTGGAAAGAAGGCACCAGTACAAAACAAAGGTCCGGTCTCCCTTTCAGATGTTGAGCTGCTGGCTGTAAGGCCCAGCAAGTCTTGCAGCTGTGGAAGTCCCAGGTGCTTTTAACATGATGTTTACTTAAAAATGTTGTGTTGCTGAAGACACGTTTCCTGCAGTTGTTTGCCCTGCTGCATCCCAAGAGAGCTTTCTTTTATTCTTCCAGTGAGCAATGCTGGTATTGTGGATGCAGAATATAGGCAGGCAGGTGCTGTTGTACTGTAGGAGGCAACCAGTTGTCTTTCATGTTAGCACCTGTGCTGGGTTTTGGTGTTTTTTTTTTTTTCCCTCATGTGGATGTGTAAAGATTAGGCTCACTTCTTACTGCCTTTCTTTTCAGAGTATTGAACAGGTATTACTACTTTATACTGTTATGGGGGCTTTGGTCAAGATGCTCTTAGTATTTTCTTAGGGCAAACAGGCTTCACCGGTGTGAAGTAATGGTTATATGTATGCTGCTGTCTTAATGGTGCTTGAAGTATGTTTCACAGGCAAGACAAAGTCAGAGCTTTCTAGAGGATGTGGTTGGTTTTGGAAGCTCTCGATGGGACGCTTTTGAAGAAAATGAATATCTGAAAAATAAATAGTAAGCGCTTATTAGAAACTTGATTTCCTTATGACCCCTCAAATTAGGACCTAAATTACTTTGGAAAACCCTGATGAAAATGCCTAGTAGGGAAAGCTTACACAATTCTTTCTCTTCCCTTCTCCTGTCAGTTTTCTAGAGTGCTCAGTTCCCTTTTTGAAACTTTGTAGGCTTCTGTTGCAAGGGCACTTTGAAAGAGTAACTTCATGTATGTGTTGTTTTACAGTAGTATCTAATGTACAAGGGCAGGCAGGACAGTCTCTGCCAGATGATTCATCTCTTCTGAGGAATTTATATGGGCTTTCTTGTCATTTATCTCCTCTTCAGTCCTCACAATCTGGCATCTTATTGAGGACACCAGGACACTGCAGCTGGTAATTTGGGCGTGAGTCTTACTGCCTACTGGACGGATCTAGATAAGTGCTAAGCTNTTTTTGAGCGCCCCATTTCTGTTAGACTGCTATTAGGAAACTCTCATGTGCTTTGTTGTAGCTACTTGTCTTGTCTCTTCATTCATAGGAATCTGAGAATCTGAGGCTTGCTTCTTCAGGTGTGTTTTGTGCCTATGCATGAATAGCTGTTTAAGGAGAGAGTATGAATTTTTAGAAACCTGGGCAAGATGCAAAGATGCAAAAGCAGCTGGGCAGAGGCAATGGTGTTGCTGCTGTTTGTGTGCTTCAGGTACTGCTTTTCCCTGGAGAGGTGGCTCTGCAAACTGCCATGTAGTCATCTCAAGATGGTCTCTTCCATCTGTTAGTGGCTAATTGTTTTAACAGTTAATCAGTGGGGATAAGAACGTTATCTTCTGGTGCCCATCTTGTTGGGGGACTGTCTTTGCAGACCTCTGTGCCCATGGTTCACTCTGGTTCATTATCAATATTTTTCACAACGATTTGCATGGAAAACAGTGTATTTCTTTATTTTCTTGTATCTTAAAATTTTGTGTAGTGTTAACCAAACAATGTGACATAAATGTGATATGACTGCTTTGATTCATGGACTGGTAGTTAATTACCCTGTATTAACAGGATACTTGTACAAGCAAAACAGATTTTCATGCCAAGCTGGACTGACTGGACTCAGGGTGCTCTTTGTCACAGTTTGTGCTCATGATTTTCTCTGTTCCTCTTCATTAGATCAGCTATAATTGAATCCTAAACCGCATTTCATCATAGTTTTTTAAATGCTTCTCTTGCCACTTTTGTGGCTAAAACCAAGGCAGTTTAATGACCGTGTGCTTTTCCCTTCCTGTTCTTCCTCATTTCTTTTTCTGGCATCTTAGCAGTGCAATAGGGGCCCATGGACTCTTCCAATTCATTTAATTTCCATAATCTGAAGTTCACTTATGATGCCATAGCTTGAGGCAACAGTACCTGGGATTTCCAGATAGTCTTCAATCCAAGTCCTGCAGAGGCTCGAGATTGCTTGGTTTTCTGATCTAGACAAGATCAAATGGATTCACCATGGATTGCCAGAGGCTTTACATTTGCATCTTCATCCACTTATCTACGCACATGTATTTCTGTTCAAATACATACTTTTCTTTTTGTTAACTTCTTCAGGTCCTAATTTAAAAAAATCTCTTCAAGTGCATGTTTAGTGTATGAAGGACATCTATTAATTGAACACTAAGTTCCTTATCGTTATGAGCAGAGCAATTCATATGCGTAAAATGAAATGCGTGCTCAGATGGCCTCCTGGCTTGGAATAGTAGAGCGGAAAGACAAACTCCTGTAGTGAGGTATGTTTGCAGACTGCTGGCAGGTGTGCTCTGTCTCCTGTCACGGCTCAATAATGTTCAGTAAAGTTCAAAATAGAAAAGCTGCCAAACCAAATCCTCAGTCTTGTGGAATTGGTATTGTTGTCAGATGTTTTGCATGTTTCAGAGTTGAGAGCTCAGAGCGCAGAGCAGATGCTCTCTGAGAGACCCTGACCACACAAGCACCTGTCTGGGAGGTGGTGAGTGCTGGGTGCTCTTCCCGTGCTGCCCATTTTGCAGTCCTACCTTCTGCTGGAGGTGTTCCTAGGCATTTGTCATGTGGTTCATGGTTTCAACCCTGACTACTTGCGGATGGGCAGCAATTTGCTGTTTATTCTTTCATTCTCTTCCGTGTGTCAATATTCCTTCCTTTACCTCTCCCCTTCCTCCCAGAGCAAGGTGTTTCTGCCATGAAGCTTAACTTGGTTTATGGCCTTGTCTAAAAAGTGGAACTGAAATGGTGCTCCAGTTCTCTGGGAACAAAACTGTCTCTTTTTAGCACATTCTCTAGGTTTTTCATCTCTTAAGTATGTGCCAAATGTGGAATTAATTGGCTTTGCAAGTGGTCACTAATCTTCTTTCTGATACTAGTTAATGGAATTCATTGACACTTTATTAAGACAAATACCATTTTCCTAATAAGAAATCTAAACATATGTATTTTTGAAAATGTTGAGGAAGTGTTATACACCATAACTCTTCTGTCCAGCCTCTTAAGGAGCCCAAGGAAGCACAGGAAATGCCAGTAGTTTTTAGTAACTGAGGAGAGCAGTTAGGCAACTGCATTTTGTTTAGATGGGGGAATTTATTGATTTTGACTATCTGATAACAAATAGTATGTGAACAATTCTGTTGGACTTGGTGTGACTACTCATGTGCATAAATATCACCATGTGCTTTATTGCTTTCCTCAGTTTCCTCAGTTGAGAACTGCATCTTTGTGGGTATATTCTTTCCTAGACCCACAGAAAAGCACTAGATATCTTGGCCCAGTAATTAGAGAGCTTGCGGAAGCGTTAAAGTCCAACTCACAAAAACTTCCTGGAGCTTTTTTCCCTCGATAAATTCAAATCACATCTTTTACTTAAGAGGAAGTGGAAGGAAAAAAAGACAGCCAGCATCTGGGGCAAGTCTCCAGTGTTTTTGCTCTTGCCTTACTTTGTTGCTTGTCTGTAGATTGCCCACAACTGGGTAATTACCTCAGAGTTTAAAATTTTGTGATGAGTATTGATGGGAAGTAAGGCCACATGCATTTGCATTCTGTGACTTGGTGACCAGAAGCTTTAGGGTGNTTTAATTTCTTCAAATGTTTGCCATTGATTCTGGAGTACAAGAAGGTTTGCAGTGCATGAAAGTGGGCACAGGTGCAGTCTGGACTGCTTACCTTCAAAATTTAATCAGATTGACAGAAAAGGTTGTTATGGTGTATGGCTTTTTTTTTTATGAAATCTAGGCTTCATCTGCACAGAAAGTTCTCCTGAAATAAGCTGAAGTGGCGGTTAATGTACCAGTACAACTGCTTATCTGGTTGTCTTTATTTCAGTACAGCATTGCTCCTTTTCTGATAGCTTGTATTACTTTGGGTAGCTTCCACCCTGCAATGAAAGTGAGCTGAACCATTTTGTAGTTACTGTGGTGGTAGGGCCATGTCCTTAGCCTTGAAGAGCTTATAGGCTGCAAGTATGTTAACTAGTATGTCCAGCATTTAATCTTTCCTCTCTGCATCTCTCTTAGTGCTCAGACACACGATTAAGATACCATTTGGCAACTAGTCTGCTTTAATTGCTCATGGTGTATGCAGAGTAATGTGATTTTTTTTTTTTTT